>BMAV01007025.1:59094-71626 GCA_019973955.1 Trichonephila inaurata madagascariensis
ATGTGTATACTATAATGTATTCTGTGTGTGGAATGCACAATTTCTTCACAGCTGGACCACTAACAAGCTGACTTTGTGGACCTAATGTTGTGTGGTGGATTTGTGCATTTAATAGTTTAAAAATATTTTTAAGAAATATTTTTGATCTATGTATTTTCTCAAGAAGTTGATGGGATAATCATTCTGTATGCAACAAAATATAAATTTCTGGATGTTCTTGAATTTATCAAAATTGTGTGTAGTTAAATTATTATTTCTCATCAAAAAATTTAAAATTATATTTCTAAATATTGAAATATGTAAGCAGCTATTGAAGTTCGGTATCTTTATGACATTGAAGTTAAATGCTTCCCTTTTATCATAGATATTGCTATATAATTTGTTGTCAATAATATTTAAATCTAAGTCTAAAAATTCAACTTTGCTGGAGTTAAAATTTGTCTGTATTAATTTTAGGTATTCCGGATAAAAATTAATGTTTGGTTTAAATTCAATGTCGCGACCTATAACAATTAAATCATCTATGTATCTTAATAAGATGCAAGATGGTTCATTTCTTCGATTTGATTCATAGTGGTGTAAATACAGGTTAGCGAGACTGTTACTGGCTGGACCACCCTGAGGCAATCCTTTTATTTGTTTGTATAGTTTGTTATCAAAAATAATAAAATTCTCCTGTATTACAAAACGAATTAGTGTATTGAACTTTTCAAAACTAATGTAATCATTCAAACCATATTTCTCATATGCATCTGAAAGTACCTGAATTATATCTTCTATTTTGATGGAATTAAATAAATCTTCGAAATCAAATCCGTGCACTGAAAATACCTCTTGTTGCTCAACCTTCTTTATTACATCATGGCTGTTTTTTATAATACAAGTATCTTTAAATTTGTCTATTGTATCTTGTAATATGGTCTGTAAAATTCTTCCCGATTTGGATATATATGTATTGAACCCATTTGTTACACTGCGGAATTTGACTGGATTTTTATGAAATTTAGGAGTCAAAAATATATGGGGATATTTAATTTTATTGCTAGAAATATTTAATTGTTTACAAAATGCCAATAATCTATTGTTAATTTCTTTCATACTAAATTTACAGACTTCATATGCATTGTTATTTTTTATATGATCATTTATTAATTTACTATAGTAATATTTACATATTATTGCATAATTTCCTGGGACTTTATCAACATAAACTATCACAAAGTGTTTTTGTAAATTTTCTATTGGTCTTTTAATTTCTCTATAAGAAATATCATTTTTTGTTCTAAAATTCAAATTCAAATTCATTAAGTCCCTTAGGACATGAAACCCATATTCTTTAAAGGCCTGAGTAGGTAAATTATATTTAATTGCAACATTTAGAATAAATTTATTAATATCTTCTGATAGCTGTTTTCTCACATTTAAATTGCTATTTGAAATAGTTAGTCGATAACCAGTGCCTTTGCTCATAATTTCTCTTAATTTCTGATCTTGAACTATTTCTAAGCAACCTGTTACTACGTGTCCATGATATTCGTCCACGTATTTCCTGTAATCATTGCATCTACATTCTTTTAGATCTACCAATTCCTGAATACTGTTATAGTTAAAAACTGATCTACTGATTTTTTTATTATATCTAAACGCTCGCTTTATTAATATATTTCTCACAGGGAATAAATCCATGTACCTCCTTAATATCTCAGAAAATCTTATCCCATTATATGACCTGTTCATGTACAGCAAAGTGCAGTATTCTATTTTATAAGTATCCTTAGAGTCTACCTTTATATTTAATCTATTAGCAATATATTTGCATAGATCCATGACTAAGTGTGTACCGTGACTATCCGCCAATCCAATACTTTTTATTAAATTTAAAATTATTATTATTTCCTTTTTATTAAGTCCAAATAAAAAATACTTTATTTGTCTAATGCTAAAATTATTCTCAAAGTCTTGTAGTAATTTATTTAATTCTTTTTTAATTGTATCTCTACCTCTATTTTCTCGCTTTTTGCGTCCACCTTTTCTAATCCTTTTGGCCTTATTATTATTTCTACCACTATATATAGAGTCCTTATCATTTGTTTCAAAACCTGGACCAAATTTCTGCCATTCCACACCACATTCAATCCGTAAGGATACATAGTGTTGTAAACACCGATGTAAACGTTTTCATACCATAGTCTTTTTATCTTATTTGGAACAATCTTAACAATATTCAACACAGCACCTTCAAAACCATGTTTACTAAAATGCTGTATCTCTATCCTACCTATATTTTTTGTTGATGTATTTTTTCCAATGTCTGATCTATGTTGGTTAATTCTTATATTCATAGGTCCTGATGTTTGACCTACATACTTAAAGTCGCATACACTGCATGTCAACATATAAATGCAGTTGAATGTTTTACAGAACTTAAATTCTGATTCCTCATTGTTCTGTTCATCTTGCATCATGGGGCAAGTTTTGCATCTTTTATCCCCACATTTTCTAAATCTCAATTTTAAGTGATCCGAATCACTATGAAACCTATTATCAATTTTTTCGTCATATTTAAAATAATTAGATTTCGATTCATAATTCCTCCACTTCGATACATCATAATAATTCCCTACAAATCCAGTATTCCAAATAATACGCGTTTTATATTTCTTAATGTTTTGACTATCCTGTATTCCTAACCTTGAAAATTTCTTATTAACCAACGAACAAGAAGCTAACGTTTTTTTTATTATTTTTTACTTTATTTATAATTTTTTTGCATGCTGTCTCATGTTGTCTGCGCCCCCTATCTTCCTCCAAATCATACTTATGCAACTGTCTCATTTTATCATATTCCATCTGAACATAAAATAACAGTATCAATCTAATGGTAATTGATTGACAATAGCACAAACACCATCATATTGTACTACCGAGCAATGACAATCAATATTGAAAGCCAAGTTGCCAGTCTTTAAAAATATACAAAACTTTAATATCATTATGTTTGAGTTAATATATATAAAAATTCCACATTAAAATTACTTCACATACTCCTCTTCCATATACGCACAAATAAACCCTCAAAACTCAATCAAAAGTTAAACTCTCAAATCTCAATCAAAAAATCACTCTCCTTAAGATTATATTAATTTTCATGTTAAACACACATGAATTAAAACTAAATGCTAAATATATATATATTCCTATATATATATATATATAT
The DNA here is from genome assembly GCA_019973955.1 of Trichonephila inaurata madagascariensis. NCBI lineage: Eukaryota > Metazoa > Arthropoda > Arachnida > Araneae > Nephilidae > Trichonephila > Trichonephila inaurata. The sequence goes on from BMAV01007025.1 coordinate 62,312, forward strand.
ATAGGAACCCACTCTCCAAACTTCCCCACATCACCAACTGGGCAGGCGATAAGTTATGTAATATTAGCTAAATAAATTAATAATTTAAAAAAAATCTTGCTAAGCATTTTTTATTACAAAATAATCAACCCTGAAAGTTTTCAGAAATAATATTCAACTGTCTGTAATCTTGAACAATGGAACTTTTGTTTCTTTTTTATTTCAGATAGCAATAAAAAAATAAAATGATAAATACAAAAATTACTTATACAATATATGTGATTTTTTCATGCACAAAAACCAATTGAATAAATATTAAATAAATTCATAATTAACTTAATAATCAGTCAAAATGTGTAGAGTAACATCAAAGAACGTTAATTCAAAGGCAATATATTGAATAAATGTTATTTTCTCAATACACTTAATTCCCTCCCCCTTAAAGTGTGTTTGAAGTTTATTATTAAAACAGAGCTGAGCACTGCAGATAAATAATGATTAAATAATGAAATACAAGATAGCTTTACAATGCAAACTGATTTGTTTTCACAATAAATTTGAATAATTATGCAGATAATTTATAGCTACATAAAATATACCGAACACAGAAAAAAAAGTAGTTGCCTCAAAAGAAAATTCATGTATATAAGTTTGAATTACACAACATACCAAGTCCAGCAGCAATTACAGGAACAGGCAAATTAAAGTAATAGCATACATATGACACAAGTAGAAAGTCTGAATAGCTACGGTGAGTTGGCAAAAACAACACAGGATATTGACTTGATATACTACCAATCTAAAAATAAATTTAAGGATCTTTTAAACATCAATAAAGCTAAATTTTTTTTACACAGAAACAAATAATAATTTTTCATTATCCAAAATGAGAAAGGGCAAAAATCTTAATTGATATATTTAACAGTCAAGTAACATATTTTTGTATCCTGTTTAAAATTAGTAACTGAATGATAAAAATGTGTTCATATTCATAAAACAAATTCAAAATCAATTTTTAAATATGCAATATATTTTTAATCAACCCTTTTACATTGCTTTATTTTAATAATATCCAGAATAAATACAAACATAAAAACATATTTCTGCATCAACAAACTAAAATAATAATGAGGTTTTTGAAATTTGTACATAATTTATTTTTTTTTATCACTGAAAACAATTATATGTTTAAAAAATGGGTACTTATGTACTGTCAAAAGTATATTGGCGACATTAGTATAACAATAATAATGTCAAAAGCATATCACATGAATTCTAAAAAACAGAATATGTAGATAAGATTATGGAGCTCATAATTGAAAAACACTATGTGAAAATTAATAAGTAATTATAAAATAAATAATCAGTAAAAGAAAAATAATTACTATTTAGTTTCATTTAATATTATTTTATTATATATAATAATATATAAGAATTATATTAATATTGTTAATTTTGTTATTAAGAATATGGTAAATCCCAGATTCACATTTTAGTATTTGAGCTTGTCATATAAACGAATGGTTAGGATTAGAATGATGGCAAACGAAGAAATATGAAACAAGGTACATAGTTGCTAATTCAGCACCTACGACACTTGAGAAATTGGAGTTGCCACTTTGGGGAGTTGTCTTGAAAGTTGGCATGGTTGTGGTAGTTTGTAAATACCAAAAATTGTGAATGTCTTCAAATGTTGAAAAGATTAGAGAATTAACAGTAATAAATGTCTAGTATTCAGTATCCAAACATTAAAAGTCTTTAATTTAATACTCATATCCAAATACATGCGCAGACACAAATCTCTGAAAACTGCCGTTTTTGGGAAATGGAGGGGATTTGATTAAATATATCATATCTTCAATATCATTTTTACTCTTAAGCCTTCATTTTGTAATTAAGGTAAATCAGTTTATCAAATAAATAATCAATAAATGATGAGAAAATAGACAGCAAAAACTATTACAATAAATAAATATTTACAATACTATAAAAAGAAACATTTTTAAGGAAGAATAGAGAAAAACTATAGAATAATTTTCTTTCACATCTTAACATTTTGAGTTAAAAAATGAATTTAATACTATTTTAATTCTTGAAGTTTACCTTTTCCACTCCTTTCTTGTTGACTAAAATTCTCCCATAAACACTCTTCATAAATTTGGAAAGAACATACCCAAAAAACCTGATTACTCGAAACTGAAAATTATGAGACATCTCATCCATGATATTTCTAGCATTTTCTTCTGTTTCTTCTTCAGTGCATCCATTTTCTTCACTGATCTAATTAAGTAATCACAATTTAACATGAGAAAATATATAAACAATTTATGTTAATCTTTTATTAGCAATGAACAAGATATTAAATTGATTGTTAAATAAATCTAAACATCATAGTATCTTAAGCCCAAGTTGCATAGCATCATGAACATGAAAAAAACAGCACGATGAAATAGCATTTTTTTCTCTCTCATTAAAATGCATGCAAAAACCTTTATATCATATAACTCTCATAGTTATGCTGATGAATTTTATAGAAAATTTTAAATTTCCATTCTATTTATATGCAAGGATCTTAAAATATAATTAATAAAAGTAAATATTTTTTTTCTATAATTTACTTAAAATAGTTTGGCATTCATTTTCAATACTTTAGAAAATTAATGGGAGAAAAATAGTGACCCTTGGGTCATATGCAGATCTCAAATATTTGGTAATATTCCATAGTAAGTCATAATCAATTTATACGCTTTTAAAAACATGTTACTAAAAGGTAAGTGGATTTTTTTAAGGGTTAAGAATCAAAATGTAAAAAACATCTGAATATTTTTATTAAATTTATACATTTCATCAGTAAAAATACAATATAAAAGATGATTGCAGTTATATTCATAAAGCTTGAAACAATTGACACAAGGTCAGGAAATACATAAATTGTAAAATGGAATATAGGAACGAAGGAACCAATAACATGAATGAGATTACTGTAGTAATAACAATTTACGGTACATATTAGCGCCACCGCAGCAAAATCTGCACCACAAAAATTGTTCTTCAAATAAAATACATGAGAATCTTTGTTGTTTTTATATCATGCCATGATTCACATGTTGAAAATTATGCTGTGGTTACGCTAAAACATATATACTCAATTTATTTATAATCACTATAATTTTTTTTTTATAAATAATTTTTCTATATTAAAAGGAAAGTTAAAATATTCTTGAAAGTCACTTTAAAAAATGAATGATTTTCATAATTACAGAATAATTTTCAATAAAAAAAATTAAAGAGAATAAATTTAATTCGGTACTTTCTGTTTTGAGGGCCACTGTTGACTGTTAAAAGTTTTTTCTTCTGCCAAATCAAACACCAAACACAAAATAAGGTAATAATTTCAATTCTACATTAATTCTGTGAAATTATTATTTTATCAAGCAGGAATGAAATTTTAATTCCTTCCAACAATGAAGAAAAAAGACAACTGATTTGCACTTTTTTTATGCATCTTCAGGCCCCCAAAAAGGAAAAGTATCTTTAATTAAATTAAATTCTTCAAAAAGAAGTATTATACATCAATTTATTTACATTTCAAGTTATGATTTTAATCTGGGCTTAAAATTCTATAATATTTTCCCTTTCCTTTAATATTTTGAATCAACAATTGTGCAAAAAGACAATATAAATCACGAAATCATTGAATGATTTGATATAAGAATATTTTTTTATTATACCACCATGAATCAAAAACCAAGATTCAGTGATTCTTTCAAATATTAACGAGGATTTGAAACTTAATTCATCAACAGTGTATAAGTTTGTATAATTACTATCTCAATTTTTAATCCAAATCTAAAGAATAAAACTTACTTGTTTTATAATTTCCTTTATCTTTTTACTGGACAGTACATGTTTTTTAATTTGCTCAGGAGTTCGTTTTAAGGAATACCGGCATGGAGGTACATTCCACGTTTTTAAAGCCCAGCCAATATCACTGGTCTTACGCCGGTCATCGAGGATGTCAATAAAGTTATCATCAGATGGTGAACACATTTTTGAACTTATGCCAAATCTTTTATTGTTCTCCAATTACATCTAAAAAAAATCCTTTTAGAAGAAATCTACAGATATTTTATTCCATGCATATCATTAAATGGATATAAATAAATTGTAGCCAAGTATTTCCTCTTAAAGATCGAAAAATATTCACAACGTGCGGCAGTGGCAATACATATAATAAATTTTACGAGCAACTATTAAAAAGCTGAACTTTGAAAGCTATTATGTTGATGATATATTCTCAGAAAAAATATGTAAAAATTTATCCTGAATTACAGACAAAACACAAAAAAGTATAAATAAATCAATGAGAAACTTACTTTCCATTGAATTAGATACAGAAAAAAAATGATGGTAAGCAGTAATCCGTATGTATGATTTCGTTTCTGTGGTTCAATCAATTATTCCCTTCTTGAACACTTCAAAAAACAGGCGTGATCCAGTAAAGATACAATGAAATAGAATCTTATCTACCGGCATTGAATGACATGTTCTCAAACTTGTTCTTGTTTCTTATTTTTACGGACGAGCTTGAGGTGAGCTAGCTTTCCTTAGGGTTACTGCATTATCGTAAAAGACGTTATTGTATTTCGCCAAGGGTATGGCTGTTTAGTAAATTTTTTTTATAATTAAATGGAGTCCTTTCATCATTTATCAAATATCTCTATCAATAATGAAAAAAAAATGTTGTCGAATATCCGTACGAAGATTTGGATTTAGGTAAACACTTTTAAAATGCATGAAATTGATATAGTAATTGTGAACTACTAGTATATATGATAAATAGCCAAGTAATGCAAGCGAAATTTCTCGTATTGGCTTGTGATTGGACGTTTGAAACACGCCACTATCTGAAGGACTAATTGAATAATCGGGTAAAAAAAGACAGCTAACATATCGATGTTAATTGGTTAGATTTTCATGATACTGCTCCCTGCAATGGTAACTAACGTGCCTCTTAAGGAAAAAAAGGAAATAATGGATTAATGCGTAGGTTTTATGCATTATTCAGAGAGGTTAGGAAAGTAATTCATTTCGTTCAAAATATACAGTTCATTTTTTTTAAAGATCTTACATATGCAAAAAGTAACTAATGATGAAAATATTATTTAAGAATTAAATGCAAGTTCATACCAAATATTTTAACCTTTATCACGTCTGAATTTACATTTAAACATTGGGGGAATAAAAAGTTATTAAAAGAGTGTTCGTGATAAAGTGAAAAATTTTAAAGCTTTGTGCAATTCTTAGTCAATTGCCCATGCAATATTCTACAAAATTTATTTTTATTGCATTATTTTATCTTTTTTTTTTTTTTTTCTTTTACTATCCCATAAAATTAATGAAGCGAATACCAGAAGAGGTTCAAAGCTATTTTTAGACGGAATAATGTATTCATTCATTCACTGAAAAAAAAATTTTAAGAATATATTTGGCATACAATTCAAATTTACTTTACATAAGTATGCGTGTTCAGTGGCATACAAAAACGTTACTTAGGAAGGGGGATTACATTCTAAAAAACACGTAGACAAAAGCGCCGAATTGTAGGGTAAAATTAAAAATTTGTTGGTCTGGGGGGGGTGAACACCCCCTTCTATTGTGTACGCTACTGCATGTGTTAAAGCCCCGCAAACCTGATTGAACACAATTTGACGAATAAAATTATTTTATAACTAATTTAGAATACAGTGTTCATTAAAATTCTAACTTATTAAACTTATTATGGTTAATAATGAATTTAAGTTGGAAAAATCCTATTTTAGCCAACACTTTTGGCAAAGAAAGACAAATTGTGCCAAGTTGCACCATCAGCTGATTTTTCTGTATTGAACTTTTGTCCAATATGATAATAATTTGCAAAGGAAATAAATAAAAGCGTGAGCTAAAATAGGATCCACCCCTTAGTTCTTCCAAAATTCTTGTTCCTAGTGCCGATTTATCCATCGGGCGCTTGGCCTGGGCGCCCAAGGGCTAGGATAAGCTGGACTTACCAGATTTCCTGGTTATAAATTTCGATTCACCAGTGACAAGAGGTCCTGTAGATCTACGCCCAGGGACCGAACTGCGCCCGGCACTGCTTGTTCCAGAAAAATACAAAGCCATTTGAAGCTCTGTGTGACTTTAAGAAGCAATGCAAGTGGAACAATATTTCTTTATAACACTCACGCCTGAGAGGAGATTGTCGTTTTTTTCGAGCACCTTAAAAAAAGTATCATTTAGATCAAGGGTGTCAAACTCAAAGGCTAACTTGGGCCAAACAAATAAGGTTTAACTTTAGGTGGGCCGTAAAAAAAATCAATATTCGAAGAAACGTAAGTTTATTTCGAATAATACATTACAATAAACATAAAAAAAACAAGAAAAATTTAATGTTTACGTCCTGACATTTGACATATCTTTTCTGCTACTATTTTTCTTATTCCGGGAGAAATTTTTTATATTTTATTTCATATTATTGTGTCCCGATATACTCGCCGGGACGCAAAAATGTTCGTTGTGGGCTGCGAGTTTGACACCCTTGATTTAGAAGCTGAATGATAAGAAAAAAAAGAAGCTTTGCTGTATTGTAACTATCGCCTTTTTGTATAGAATATAATGTGGGAACGGATTATGTGTGGCTGTCTATAGAGATTTCATTATAGCTATTAAAGCGTTTATCTTCAACAAGAAGCAAATGTATCAGACGGAGTAAATTTAGCGATGTATTATTTTCGGTTTAATATCACCTCTAAAATGAGTGCGAAACATATTCGACATTTCTTAAGCATCAAGTAAATCTGTGGTCTCCAGCAGGTAAGCAAAGTGATTCTGAGGGTACACCAAAGGGGCACAACATTCTAAACGTACCGGCTTTGAAGTGTATGCACATGAAGGCATGGGAAGTTGAGCCTAAGGAGGAGAGGATACCTTTGAGCATTCAAGAAGAAACTATTAAACATTATTCACATTAAATTCTAATTTAAAATGTAAGATTAAAATCTAATTTAAATATATGTATGGTTTAAAATAACCAGATAATTTGATTTTTGACTACACACTTATACATCTTAGTAGCTTTAAATTATTATCGTCTTAGGGGCACATGACCAAAAAGTTTTGGAGACTGCTGATATACATAATGGTTAAAATTTTCAATCGTGAAATGAAAAAAAAAAAAAAAAAACCTTTCATATCTCATTTAACATTTCTTTTTTTTTTAAAAAAAAGTACGGATTTCTAGCTTCAGGGAAAATTTTTAAAAATTCTGATAAGAAAACTGTGCTTTTAATATTTCGTTGTTGTTTTACTAGCACTGAAAGTGACGACTATTGCAAAGCTTCCCAAAATCTAGATCGCACAGAATTTTAAAAAAGAACTTTGATGTAAGAAAAGAATGTGCTGATAAAATTGGTGCTAATCGCAACCGTATTGGCGACATTACATGAAGCGAAGTACATGGTTGCCACTTCAGCACATACGACACTTACGAAATCGGGGTTGCCAACTTGGCGAGTTATCTTGTACGCTGCCATTATTGCGATTGTACGTAAGTATCGTAAAATCCTTTTTCAGTTCACATCTGTAAGAGTTCGATGTCCACATACGGCTGGAACATCACCTGCTAAAGGTGATGGTTAGATTACTCCCCCCCCCCTTCCTGGCGTGGCGGGAAGAATTCATTCTGTGTTGGGGATACGAACAGGGATAGACCTGTCCGAGTGTGTTCTTAAAAATAAATATTAATGTTTAAACTTTAGAGCTGGTGTCTTTGTTTATCCGTGCCCATTCATAGGATCAAATTTTAGTACACCTTTGGCGAAGAAAAACAAACGTTGCCAAATTTCGTCAGTAGCTCTTTTTTCTATATTGGACTGTCGAATACGTGGATAATCTCATTAAAGGTGTGAGCTAAAATAGAACCCTAAAACAAAGTCGCTTTTAGCAACATTTTTGACGTAACCAAAGAAAGATAAGGAGGAGTTTATCAAATAATTGAAGTATATTTAACTTTAAAACTAATTTGATTTTTCCCCAGCATAAATGTAAAATTTTGTCATGCTGGGGTAGTAATGTCGTGCGATAAAATTAGAAAGGCCACCAAAGATATACTTGGCGTGATTTTAAAATCGCGTTAAAAACGTGTAGCGTACTAATATCAAATTAGCTCCTTAACATTAAAATATATATAAAAAAAGAATTATTTAAAAAAATTAAGGTTGGACTGTCGTATCGGCCATTTATCCCACCAAGTGTTTTCTCGCCAAATTGATAAAGGTTCAAAATCACCAAATAGTAAGGTTGCTACTCCAAAACACAACACGCAAAAACGCATCAAGTTGGCGATTTTTCAAAATTTGGTAGATCAGTGACTGATTCTACAGTTTCGACAAAATTAACAAGTGGAAAATGGAGTGAATTAGTTATGTGAAACATTTCCATCCTTAGATGCTCTTTTCTAAATAGATTTTTTGAAAGTATTAATTATAAAAATTATATTTACCATTTGAAGATTCTGTGGATAAAATTTCAAAAAATATTTTCTACCTTATTTTGGCGTTGAAAAGAAAATTGTGCTTGAAAAATGCTTTCCATTGAAAGATTTCATGTGAGTCATATATCACTTAGCGCTCGAGACGCAGTTGAATTATCGAGCGAGAAACAGTCAATATTTGAGTTTTACAAAAAAAAATTGTTTAATGAATTTTGGCTCGGAATTAAGATGAAATTTCTATCCAAACAGGTACACGTTTTGAGGGGGTAGGGAGCAACAAAGGCTATTATCCCCTTAAAAATTCCATTCAAACTTTTTGATGGTAAAATCTTATTTTGGTTCATACCTTCAGCAAAGAAGAAAAACAAATTGTGCCAAATTGCACCAGCAGCTCATTTTTCTGAGTTGGGCTTCTATCCAATATTGAACAGAACTCAGTGGCACAACAGCTCATCAGGGCCAAGGCCTACTGTGCCTATCTCAGTTTACGTGACCTGAGGCACTGGGGTGCATGCGCAGATGTTTCGGTTAAGTGGTCAGTCTGACGCGAACCCCCCAATGTTCAATTCCCACGCAAGCTTGGTACTCATTTAGCGACCCACTGAAGGGATGAAAGGCTGGGTCGACCTTGCCCAGCCCGGGATTTGAACCCCAAACCTGTGGCGTGGAAGCGCGATACACTACCACTCAGCCACTGGGCTTCTTCTATCCAATATGAAGATAATAATCCGCCAAGTTGGCGATAAATAAAGTTGTGAACTAAAATAAGATCCAGCCTCTGCCTCCCATACTAAACATTGATGATG
>BMAV01007026.1:0-10851 GCA_019973955.1 Trichonephila inaurata madagascariensis
GGGAATTGTTTAAAAAAATTTATTTTTATTACTTGTTCTAATGACATTTGTACTTCTAGAAATGGATGATGGGGGAAATAAATCTTTAATTAAATATCATTTTTGCAATCTGTTCCTATTTAAAAAATTAGAGAAAGGAAAAATAACATAGCATTATAACTATTATTTAAAAAAGTAACTTGCTTAAAATATATATTACTTAAAAGTAACGTATACAAAATTTAATACTCAAAGTGGATTATTATTGCATTCAATACATTATTACTTTTGGGGGCGCGATGAAAATTATGATTGAAAATTGGGTCGCCAGTAGTGAAAGTTTGAGAAGCACTGTTGTAGGGTTTTTGCGTTTAGGAACAGTTGGCTTCAGGAATTTAGGATTGGCTTCAATCGTAGTCATTAACTTGTCCCTATCTTTTCAGAAGCACAATTAACTATGATTGTATTATCACTAATTTCTTTTACGTGTTGAACCCCTATCTTCTCTTTTCTAGGATTAATTTGAACTTTAAACAGTTTTCTGACGTCATCAAAATTGCAGTTTAAAATGGAACAACACGATGTCATCCGCGACGGTTAAGTTCACCGCCAAAACATGGAGCCACCACACTGTTACAAATATTGACGCAAGAAGTGTACTTAGATCAGCTGTATGATATTAATCGGTAATTAGGATCATGAAACCAAATATGATTTTAAATATAGACATTTGGTTTTGTAGGATATTTACTTTCTGAAAGCAATAGAAATATTTGAAATTTTAAAATAACCTTTTTTCAATTCTGTATTTACTCTTAAATGAATAACTTGACAAATTGCTGTTTGCAATAATCTATATTCAAGCAAAATTCAGTAAAAACGGTAATTTCTGAAATTTTTTTGCAAAATTATTGTTAAGGTATCCGACTACGTTCGGAACTGTTGCTTTGAAAAAGCGTATAAATGTTTTCTTTTATGATTTTTTAAAGTCACTTACATTAGAATACATGTATCAAACTGTTCACATCTCACGTTTCTTTCTCTAACAAACCCTCTGTGTTCTTTGGGCCACATTAAGCAAATCTTTTCCAACCCAAACCCAAGAAGTGAAACAAAAGGGATAGATACAAATAAGAAAACCCTTTTAAAAAAAGGCCCCAAGAAGTTTTTGAAGTGAGCGCGATGGCAATTTAAAAAAAGTTAAAGTTCAAAAGATAAAAAGTGTTGATTGATGGGTTTTACCTAGGATCAAAAACTCTAGTTTCAACCAAGGTAAAATACCTTTTGTACGCCCACGGAAAAAATATTTAAAATTTAAATTGGACGTTGCGTATTCAAAAAATGTAAGGGGTTATATTCGGGAACGCAAAATATATTATTGAAGGGTTGGGTAGGCGGTTTAAAATAATTATATTGATAAGTGATCTAATTGCGCGATCTTTTTTAAAATTAAGGCTACGTTTTTTGGGAAATTCTCCAATATAAGTTTGTTCGATATATAAGTAATGTTAAGTTAAATTCTTAATAAAAGTCATATTAAGAATTCTAAAATTCTCATCTTTTTCGGGGAACCCCCACACCTCAACTTACGCTGAAACCCGACAGGCGGGGAATTTGGAAACCATGTCGCAATGTTAGAACCGTTAAAATTTTTATAGGGCTCGGGTTTAGGAATGCAGGGGGGGTTTGGTTTTTTCCAGAAATGTGTTTTTCGGGTCCGGGGAATTTCAAATTTTTAGAGGCCATAGATAACCCAAAATACAGTTCTAGAAATTCCGGAAACCCCAAGCATGTATTTATTTGAAAAGGTCATCTCAGGGGGAAGGGGAAAATTGGTATTCAATATTCGGATCAGTGTTAGTGCAGGGGTCAGCCACGGATTTCTACCCTTTAAAAGGGGGAAAAAAGCGAAAACTTTCTCCGCAATCAAAAAAAAGAAAAATTAAAAAGCCCAAAGGGGTTTTTTTGCATCCCCGCAGGGAAGGGAAAACAAAGGGAAACCCAAAAGATTTTTTTTTACGATTTACTGAAAAAATTTATAAAGTTTAGAACTAAAAAGGGTGTCGCAAAGGGGGTTTGGGTTTATCACATTTTTTTTAGACTCGAAAACCCCCAAGGGCCAGGACTTTTTGGAAGTCCGGGGAAACAAAAAACACAGTACAACTTTTTTGAAATCTTGGGTAAATTTGAAGAGGGTTTTTCTTTCAAATTAAAAAAGGGGGTTTGCAAAAATATGGATTTAAAGTGGAAAAAATGGTTTTCAAAACCGGGATAGGATGTCTAATTTTGATGATAATGCATTTAAATGGAGAAAAATTTTGAGGGTTGGGGTTGGGGGAAAAAAATGGCAAAAGATTCTAAAAATTTTCTTATGAGAATGGGGTCAAAAATAATAGGTGGTTTCCCGAGAGGAATAGATTTCAGAATGATGATCCCGGGGAAATTTTAAAAGGAAAAGGGGATACCCAAATTTTGAAAAAAAGATCAAAAGATAATTTTAATGAAGGGACCCGAAATAGGGGGGTTTAGTGAGAATTTTTTAGTCGGAAAGACAGGATGCAAAGGGGACGATTCAATGTTTTGAAATTTAATAAAGTTCAAAAAATAGTCAAAAAGAAATGGGCGTGGGTATAAAATTAAACTTTCTCCGTAAAATCCCCCGTGGAGCTTCCACGTTCCTATTTTACTAAATAACACTTTTTTTTGGCCCTTTTATGGACACCGGACAGGGGAATCATTTATATCGGAAGAAATAATAAAAAATTTTTTTTTTTATAAACAATTAAAAATTTGGAAGTGATCCAGCACAAGGGCGAAATGTCAAAAAATGGAAATTGAAATTGAATATTCGTATCAGAATTCAAAATTGGTTGTTTTTTGTGTTGACGGTTTGGGAAAACCAATGTATTCTTGGTGTTGTTTTAAAGTGGTCGAAGATTGTTTTGCATTTATGAAAATCTTGAAATTCTCGATTCGCAGATAGAAATGGTTTAAACAGTTGAAAAAAAAATGTTTAAATAGATTTGTCTAAAAAAATTTGGGGAATAAAAAAAAACAGGAATTACAAAATTTGTTTAGTATTTTAAGGGTTATTCTCAGACAAACCAGATCTTAAAATGTTTTATACCCAAAATTTAACGGGATTCCCCCAGTAGTTTCAAACCGTACATATATGATGGCAAAAGACGTAATGATTTTTCATTATACGCAAAATTTACGAGAAAAACATTGTTCAATTCAATACCCGTACAACATAACCGGTTGTTTTGGGGAAAAAAAATGGGTTCCCCCGGATAATCCCGGGAAACAAAAGATTTGCGGTAAACTATGGAAACTAAATTCGATCACTGTATCCGTATCCCCTTTTCCGTTAATAATGATTTAAAACAATATCCCCATCGACAATAATGTCATTTCTTGATCTAAGAAGTGGGTACTTTTAAATGGGGTAAAAACCCCGTGACATTGGTAACACCATTCGTGTAAAAGTGGCAAAGCATTCCGGGGATGCCATTTGGCTTTTTCAGGGGCTCCAATTTTAAAAAGGGAATTAACTTTAAACCAAAACCTATGGGGGAAATTTGGAGTGTTTATGGTACGTAATCGTTAAAAAATTTTCCTCTCTTGACATTTAAGGGGGAAATTTTTTTTGTTGTTGCAAGATGCAGGATTGTGTGTGACATTAAATAAGATAAATGTAGGGTAGATTGCGAAGAATTGAAGTATTTGGGATTAATTATTAGTAAGAAGGAATAAAAACGGATGAGACAGGTTCGAGAGCCATACCCCCAGAGATGAAACCCCCTCGGAACTCAAGGAGAGGGTGTCCAAGTTTTTGGGTATGTCCCAGTGGTAGCTAGAATTTATTAAAAGTATGCTGATCTTTGGCCGAGCCCTTTTTATAATCTTAAACGAAAATTTAAAAATTCGACTGGTCACTTAGGCGCAGAAGGCATTCGACGCGGTCAAGGCGTGACCATAACAAAGGCCTTGATTTTAAAATTGCCGGGATTTTAAAAGCCTTTCAATTATTTACCGGAAAACCGCCAGTTCAATCGGTTTGAGAGCAGTGCTCAATCAAGAACAAAGACCAGTTATATTTGCTTCACGTACTCTGAACAATGCTGACAGGAATTATACGGTAACCGAGAGAGAATGTCTAGCAGTAGTGTGGGCGCTGAATAAATTTAGAACATATTTAGGATCACTGCCTATTAAAGTTATTACAGATCACGCTGCTTTAACACGTTTAATTCATGGAAAAAATTTGTAGAGTAGGTTGATTAGATGGGCACTCAAATTAACAGAATTTAATATAGAATGGGAACATAGACCTGGAATTCAAAATGCGGTGGCGGACATTTTGTCCCGAAACCCAGTTGAAAGTATAATGGGAGAAAAAGTTAATTGTGCAATAATCAGAGATTTAGTACTTACTTTGCGAGAACAGTTAATAACAGAGCAAAAGAATGACCTAGAACTAGGTCATATCTACAGATATTTAGAAAACCCGGAAGATAACTGTTAATGTGATGATATGTGAGAATTGGTCCCGCGATTTCCGTCTAATTGAAGGCTTGATGTTTTATGCGAAACACGCAACGTCGTTAGGTGAAATGCGTGTTTAAATTCCAAAATCTTTAAGAAACGACATTTTGCGCGAATTTCACGACAAGCCAATCGCAGGGCATCTAGGCAGATTTAAAACTTATCATAAAATTCGGGACGTTTGTTATTTCCCGTATATGAGAAAATTTATTGATCAATATGTCTCTACATGCCATATGTGCCAAGTTAATAATTACAAAAACGCGTTACCAGCTGGTCGATTAAATCCGATTGTATCGAATTATCCAAATGAAATAGTTACGCTAGATTTATTAGGTCCGTATCCTATATTGAGAGTCAGACGTAATCGATATGTTTTAGTAATTACCGATCATTTCAGCAAATGGGCTGAAATTATACCTCTTAAAAAGGCCTCGGCTCGTATAATAGCGGATACTTTTTTCGATAATTTTATATTGCGTTTTGTAGCTCCAATAAAATTAATAAGTGATAACGGTCCCCAATTTATATCCCAAATGTTTGAACATTTAAGTGAAAGATTAGGCATAAGGCATGTGAAGACTGTTGCATATAGACCGCAAGCAAATAGGACAGACAGAGTAAATCGAGATATAGTGCAAATGATTGCAATTTATGTAAATGATCAACACGATACTTGGGACCAATTCTTACGTGAGTTTGCTTACGCTATTCGTACGGCAGTGAATGAAACGGCGGGAAAAATCCCTGCGGAATTATTTTGGGTCGAAAGTTGATTACCCCATTTCAAAAATTGGTAATGGTTTCGGACGGAACTGAATTTGCAGTAAGAAATATTGAGAAATTGTTTCATGAGGCTAGACTAAAAACGAAAACTAAGCATGAAAGATGGGAAAGGTATTATAATAGACGAAGGCGGGATGTACAAATTAAGGTAGATTACTGGGTCTTATTAGAGACACACCCTTTAAGTTCAGCAGTTAATAAGATTTGCTCAAATTCAAGCAAAAATTTGAAGGTCCGTATAGAGTGTTAGAAGTAAGAAATAATAATAATATTATAATATGGAGGTCAGGAAAAAGGTTAACCGTCAATATTGATCAAGTAAGAATATATCGTCATAGGAAATGTGATGAGGTCGAGTTAGGAACAGGTCGCTCAGATAGTATTAGTTCACGTCAGGAAACGAGTAGTTCGGAAAACGTACATCAAAGATCAAATGAGTCGCAATATGGAAGAGAAAGGTCTGCGGTAAAGCGTGAGTTAGAGGAAAAAGGGATAAATCTCAAGTCAAAGCAATGTGAGAAAAACACGGATAGGGCCGATAAGCGTGGATCACTTATCAGATCGCTGCCTAGCTCCTTTTCTAGTAATAAGACAAGAACTAAAATAAAACGTCTAGATAAAGGAATCAAAAGGTCGTATGGATCGGGATCAAGTGGACCACAGAGAAAGTGGCAGAAACGTAGACCCAATAATATTAATAAAACATCATTGTCATCCAGTAATATTTATATAAGTAGGAAGAAGAACAGGATTCAAACATCTGGAGTTCAAGATAGAAGGGAGTACAATCTGCGCCCACGCCAGAAAAAGGTTTAGGAGTTCCGACCGGCCAATGGAGCAACGACAAGCCAAGCTAGGAATAACCGAAGAGGAGACTACAAGCCCTACATCAGGCAACCTAAGGGAGCACAGAGCAACCGAGGAATGAGAAGAGGAGCGAACAGTGATAGCACCTTGTCCTTAGAGGTGATGGTGGGAGACAGACCATAAAAATCAGGTTGTATTGTTTCATTTTTATGTTCTTTCCAACAAGTGGTCAGAAGAATTATTGCAAAGAAGGAAGTCTCGGGCGGTGTTTAAAAGTTATAATCCAAGCAAAAGTTGACACTACAATGAGTGTATATATATATTTTTGAACTTTGACTTGTAAAATTTTTTCTCAATTGATGGAGAAAACAATTGTAATTATGCATTTGTTTACTTCGATGTATGACTTCGTGAGATGCGACAATTACTTTGGTTATTTGTTTTAATGATTTATTGAAAAATGTCTGTAATTGTATAGGGCATATATATATATATATATATTTTTTATTATTTATTAAATTTGTTTATTTTCCCAAGGTAATCTGGTGAAACGGGCGTAGTCAGGGCACTAACAATAATTAAATGCGTCGCGGCTCTTTTGGGAGTTTGACGGAACCAGATGCGGGATGGACATGAAAGTTTTTTGTAATTTAAAAATGATATATAATGCATAAAATTTGTGAAACTTACTGGTATTTTGTAAATATAGATTTTGCAAAGTAACTTAAAGAGTTTTCATTTTAGGGTGACAGATCCTGAACATACAAATATGTAGCTTCAACTTGGAGCAGTAAAACCAGTCTCCAAGCTCATAAATACTTGCTCTGATGCAGAGTTTTAGGTGTGTGTACCCATAAAGGAATGGACATAAAAGATATAAGTGTATAGAAATTTAAGTATATATATTTAAGTAACGTTAAATATATAAGTACATGTGTAAAAGTGAGAATATACCATGATTAAAATGAAAAATTGTTAATGTTGGCCTAGTTAATGGAGTAAAATTTATTGTGTGTCTGTCATGAGTTCAAATTTAAGTGGAATATTAAATTTAATTCTAAGATGAATAATGAAAATTACAGTTAAGTTAAATATTGGAAATTATAGGAGTTAAAATGAGGATTCAAGGTTAAAATTTAAAATAAAATTAGAAAGGTGAGGAGATTCAGAAATAAAAATTTAGGCACGTAATTTCTTAAGGGTTCAGAGGACCCTTGAATAAATTACGTTTTGCTTATTGGAGGGGGTTGTGACATCTCACGCGTCCTTCCTCTAACATAACCTCCGTGTTCTTTGACGGCCACGATTAATGGCAAATCTTTTCCAACCCAAATCCAAGAACTGAAACGAAGCATAGATGCAAATAAGATAACCTTTAAAAGGATAAAAGTTTTAGTGAGCGAGATGGCAATTTAGAGAAAGTTCAGTTCAGAGAAGATAGAAGTGTTGATTGACGGCTTACCTAGGATCAAGAAACTCTAGCTATTCAACCAAGGTACATACCATTGTACGCCCACTTGGAAAAATATTTGAAGTGGATTGGACGTTGAGTATTCAACCAAGGTAGGAAGATTATATTTTGAAAGCGAATATATTATTGCGATTGAGATTAGGCGGATATAATATAATTATATTGATAAGTGATCTAATTGCGCGATCTGAGTTAGTTAAGACTACGTGTTTTGGTTTATTCTCACTTAATATAAGTTTGTTCGATATCTAAGTAATCTAAGTTAAATTCTTAATAAAAGTCATATTAAGAATTCTAAAATGTCTCATCATTTCGAGAATCCCACACCTCTAACTTACGCTGAAACCCCACGATATGGTCATCGAAGGTCGACCATGTCGCAAACTGAACTAAAATGTTTAAAAGGTGCGTGTTCTTAAAACCAGACACAAATCACAGACACTTTCTGCTAACATTAAGGGAATGTTATTTGCAGGCAAAACTCGGTCATATTTTGTTCAAGTTATTGTAGTTTTACTGTCCTTTGATGTATATATATATATATATATATATATATATATATATTCTGTTCATTTACCAAACATTTACCTGCTCATCATGCTCATTTAACAAACCACAATAAGTCGTACAACAAGGCAATAAAAATCACTAAGTTATTCATGGGGGCATGTAGCATGAACACAGAAAATATTTTGGAAAAAAAGTGATCGCACCGGGAACTCAGTCAAAACAAGTACCTTAAGATTGTAAAAAAACGTTTGTCACTCCCAAAAAGAGATATGTGACAAATATATTTTAGTTCCCGTTAAGACTGTCAAACAGGAGGATAGGTGCCAGGTCCATTGGTAACAATTGAACAGTTTTGCCAGAATTACCGATTTCGTGCACTCTGTGCTCGGCGCGACCACTCCCGGGTTAAAAGTGAATTTAATACAATATGGATGTTCTAAAGAAAATTGTGCAAAAGGTTTTTCATTATGCTTTACATGTTTGGGAATACTCATAAAAATAAATCTTGGTCAAGTAATCCTTCAAAGTGCTTGCTCTCTGTGTTTTTGCAAAAATCATAAAAAAATTTACAAGAAAAACAGCACAGCAGAAATAGTTTATTTACAACTTCCCTAAATGAAAAAAAAAATACATAAGAGCAGGGACGTAACTAACCGTACAAGTAAGTTCGAAGGTCAAACAACAGCAAATACATTCTACTGCCTAAAATATTTTTGATTATGGGTTATGGTTTTGTTTTTTCCCTGAAACAGTAGTATTTTAGGTTTGAAAAGAAAACGCGTAATAAAAAATTTCTCATTATGGGATTACAGCAAATCAAATAAAATGTTTTTTATTTGATTATAGTATGAAAGATAGCTAATGAGGTTTTGAAGTAGAAGCTTTTATTTTTGATGATGTAATATCGCAGATGATATTAGTGTAAAGGTGTATTTTTTACTATGTCAGAAAGTATTTTGTTTTACTTCATTCCAGTAAAAAACTTTTTTTTAATCTTTTATTTTCGATATGCTCACGCCCCACAGTTTGAGAAACGCTGATGTAGAGAAATTTGCTTCTAATAATGGAATCTTATTATGATCTTCAAAATCTGGAAAGTATAAACATTGACCTGCATTTTTCTTTTATTAATCCAATTGTTACGAATGCATTTAAAAATGTGTACTGAATCAATAACAAAAAATAAAGGATTGGAAGAATCAGAAGGATGTGGATATACAATACTTAATTTGGGAATGTCAGAAAAGTTTGACATAGCTTTTCGATTTATAGAATTATTTTCAGAAACTACACCTATAACTTTGAATCCTATACCATCAAGTTCTACGATAGATTTTTTTAACAACAGCAAACAATTTTTCTCCATCGATTTTTTTTCACCGGCATTATACGAACTACTTCTTTATGAGGAGAAAGAAGACTTTGAATCATGAACACATATGCTGAAGTAGCAGCTTGTTCCACTGTTATATGCCATCCCAAGAATATTACCCCATTTAAAATCTAAATATGGCTTTAAATGGATTTCGTCAAGCATCAGTATGACAGTTTTGTCAACAGAATTTAGGATGTTTACTTTTTTTTTCATGTATGCTAGAAAGTTTTCATTTGATTGTTCTGTTTAAGAGTTAGCTTTTAAAGATGAACAAATTTTGCGCAAAGTTCTGGGATGGGGAATATTGAGATATCCCGAATTTCTTAAAAATTTATAGGCATGAAGAGACATGGAGGAATATCTAAAAGGAAACTTGTAACTGGTTAAAAATTTGAGTTATTTACAAAATTTGATAATATACAAAAAAAAAAAAAACCCCATCATTTCAGAGGAATATCTAAAAGGAAACTTGTTACTGGTTAAAAATTTGAGTTGGTCAATTAAGAAATAAAGTGCAATTTTTTTTTATTATCATCTAAATCTGAAAACATATTTTCTAAAATATTAACAATAAAACCAAATGCTGTAAGAAAATCATGGGAGCTTTTCATTTCTACTCTGAGAGCCAGTTCATGTAATTATTTCATTTACAACAATAGTATTATTTTTTACAGGAAATTTGTACTTACCAAGTTTGAGACATAGCACCCATACATCTATCCTGCGATAATCTAAATAAATTTTTACTAAAAATTAACTTAAATAACAAAAACCTTTCTTTAAGTGAGAATAAGCCACAAATTAAACTGAATATATTCAAGTCAGATCGCACAACTAGATCACTTATCTTAATTATATTTAATTATCTGCCTAATCTAACTTCCTATACAAAATATTACCTTTTATAGAGTCACCCTCCTTCCTTGGTTGAAGACACTCCTATTATGCTACTTGTAGGTAAGAATACTCAGGCCTTATTAATCCTTCTTATAATTAACAATATTAACGACTATGGGCGTATCCTTCTTCCTTGTGATTAGGTCGTCTAACACTTATTCCGATCTGTTACGCACTAAGTTATCTTTAAGATTGCCGTCCTTTCTCACTAAACCCTCTATCCTTTTAAAGTATATCTTATTTGCATTTTCGCCCTGTTTCTCTTCTTGGTATTGGGTTGGAAAAGTTTTGCCATTAATCGTGGCCGTCAAAGAACGTAGGAGTTATGTTAGAAGAAGAACGCGAGAGATGTCACAATCCCTCCAAGAAGAAAACGTGATTTATTTAAGGGTTCTCAATGCCCTTAATAAATTACGTGCCTAAATTTTTATTTCTGAATCTCTTCGCTTTCTAAGTTTTATTTAAATTTTAACCTTTT
>BMAV01007027.1:0-11050 GCA_019973955.1 Trichonephila inaurata madagascariensis
ATCGGTCTCTTAAATTTCCATTTAATTATTTCAGGACACATGACCTTAAAATGGATTTACCACAAAATTCGCAGGGTGGTTTTTTCGCTCAAAAAAACAAAAAACGTGTTTGACTGCAAAACATCGAAAAAAAGGCCTTTTCATCAATACCCGCTTTTCTCATCAACTAAATTATGAGCATATCTCAAGGTTGCTAAATGTAATTTACCGCAGAATATACAAGATTCTTCTTTATTTTCAAAAGGTTATAAGCTCTACAGCTGGGGAATTCTTTCCCCCTTGATGACGCGGAAGTACATTTTTTATATTATGTAGTTCAAGGTTAAACCCCTTCGGACTAACCGCATTTTTTTCTTCACTTTCTATTTCCTCCTAAAAAAATTTCATAAGGGCGTCTAATTTATTATTTTCTTCATTCGGAATAGATGTCAAGAAATTGAGTTATAATTTCTTTCCCAAAAGACTCTTAATATATCATGGTAGGCAAGATTAAATTTAAAAGGATATAAAAAAGAAGAATAATTTGCACTAGAAACCCCTAACATATTTAAAGATCTCAAATAAGTTTCTATTTTTGTCATACAACAAAAGCGGTTTTTTTAGAACCTTTACTCATTGCATTATTCATCATTGTGAAAGAATTTCTCTAATAAAAACCGATTAACATATTAGTCCGGCCAAACCCCTTTAAACATTCTATATTTTTTCATAACTATCACCAGTGGCGGATAGTATTTAAAATTTCTCGCGCCCTTGAACCAATTTTTCAATAAATAGTGATATTTATCTTCGTTCGCGATTTCTTTGTCTTGTGTTTTTTTTTCAAA
The DNA here is from genome assembly GCA_019973955.1 of Trichonephila inaurata madagascariensis. Classification (NCBI taxonomy): domain Eukaryota; kingdom Metazoa; phylum Arthropoda; class Arachnida; order Araneae; family Nephilidae; genus Trichonephila; species Trichonephila inaurata. Next base: position 828 of record BMAV01007027.1, read on the forward strand.
CTGACCCCAAAAAACCATTCTTTAATATCTCCCAAACAATTTAAATTCTATTTTGGTAGCTTAAATTTCCTTTTTAAACGGACTTTCGACTAGTTGAGAATTTTTTTCCATTTCGACATTCTTCAAAATTTTTTTAACTTTGTTTTCAATTTAATAAATCTCTCTTCTACAAATTAAAGCTTTCATTCTCTCTTTATCGAAATTTTCTTGAGAACACTTCTCACATTCAAAAGAATATTTTGAAATTCCCTTTTTCCTTTACACTAAGTTCGTTCCATTTTCCCCAACTGCGCAAATAAAATTTCGATTTCATCAATATTTTTTTCTTCGTTCAAGTGGTTCTCAACAAGTTACGACGCGTGTGAAAGCCTTCTAAGCGGCGTTCTCAACTTTTATATATATAATCGATCCATTATTAAACTAATAAGCTACTAAATTCTAATTTTCTGTTTCAAAACAATTCAGATAACGGCAGGGATGCCAAAAAAATTTGTGTCCCTAAGAAAATTATTATACCTGAATATAGGTATTCTTTTTGAGGAAAAGAAAATTGGACTTACCTTTTTTAAAAAAACCCGGGATCTTTTTATCTTTTTTTTTTTCGTTCGGGGGGATAATAAACCCACAAAAAAATCAAATGAAGAGCCCAAATTTTGGGCTCACTCATCTATTTTTTAAAAAACCCTTATAACGTTAGTTCCCAAATGATTTCGAGACAAAACAAAGAACACATAACCGGGAAACAAAAAACCCGTTTAACAGAGAAAAAAAAACATACATCTTTTCCCCTTCATTTCATTCCGTGCGGGCTTGCCCAAAACGGAAAAAACAGATAGGGAGTTTCGCATTTCCCAACACTTCGGGCCTTTGAAGATCACTGATCTACCAGAACATGTGACATCCATGAAAAAAAGAATAGCCGTCTTTTTTGGGGTTCAAAGTAGGTGCAACGCGTAACTGAGTAGTGTTCATAATTTTTTTGGCTCTTCGGTCTATGTAGGAAATTATGAAAAGGTTATGTATATACAGTTTGTCCCAGGATCCTTGGGTTTCTTTAAGGAATGTGACACCTAAAGGGTTTTTTCCAGTTTGCATATCAACTCTTGGTAGAAAATGTCTTCGTTCGGTGTTGGGTGGCGTTGTTCACAAAAACATCTAAGGAAACAGACCTGTATTACCCGGGCGCTTGAGCAATCATCGCCCACAAAAAGGGGGAATGGAACGTTTTTTCAAACAGCCGGGTTTGCAGATATGCCCCGATTTTGGATTAGAAGAAAGAGATGCAAGAGCAGCAGAAAGATTGCATTGCATACAATTTTAAATCAGTTTCAAAATTCTACTTTATGCTAAGTTATATCTTACGATAACATACAAAAAAGACATTTACTTCTATTGTAAATAATTATTCATATTATTATAAACATTTAAAGTAATATAACGGAGTAAATACTATTAAGGTTTTTAAAAATATTATAGAAATTTTTGATTTATTAACGCGGATGTAGTAAATGAACTTATAGAATAAAGCTGACAAAAATAATATGTTTTCACGCGCATTTTTTTACTCGCCAAATTTAGCGATTTTCGTATGTTATAGTCGACCTCTTCTTCCAGTGTAACTCAGCAGCGATTGTGATTAGGACTTTCGGAGTATGAGTCATTACTCGCGAAAAAGTCGAAAACCAGTTTTCAACGCCAATGACGAAAGTGCGCAAAACGATACAAAACGTAGTTTGCATTTTTTTTTTAAATTTTTTTAGGGCATATATTTTAAAGTTATACTTTCCAAATTTTGCAAATTGCTAACAACAGCGGTATTTTTTAAACAAAAAAACGCAAAAAAAATGCGTCAAGGAATTCCTGTAAAAAGAGTATTAGATGAAAATCACAAAAACTTTTTTTAAAATATGCAATGTTTAAGCAATTTTTTCAATTTTTGGTAAAACACGGATAATAACGTTTGACACACGAAAAAAAGTTTCGTGTGATTATTTTTATAAACGAAGAAGTGTTATTACATGTTTAATTAGAATTTAGAGTAATTTTTGAAAAATCAAAAAAAATTTCGGCATTTTATATTTTAAATCACTAATTCTAAGAGACGAAGGGGGGAACTTCTTTGGTATAGAATATCGATTCATATTATAATGATAAGAAATCCTTACAGAAGTATTGAAAAATTATTTTCATAAAAACGTATCGATATTGACTCTTGAAAAAAAATCTTAAGAAATGCAAAATATCGTTATTTTGTGAGAAATAAGTATACCGTATTGTGGCGAAACAAATGATTCTTCCGATTCTATAATTATTTTTTGTCTGGTTTCGGAAGAGAAGGATCGGAATTTTAGAAACGGCGGAAAAGTTAGAAATCTTTCCCTTTTTTTCCAAAGGTGATTTGGGCCCATGCGAAAACCCCCCTTTAAAAAAAAACCCCCTTTTCCATCCCGGGGGCTTTATAAAAAAAATCATTTTTAAAGGAGAAACTCCCCCCCCCCAAAAAAAAAACTTGCCCAGACTTTTTTTCCCCTCTATTTTTTATAGTAGATTCAATAAAAGATTTTTTTCGAGAGCCAGTATTAAAACAATTTTTACAGCTAAAAGTATGCAGTCCTTCATATACAAAGACACACTGTAAAAATTTTACAAAAAAAATAATAACTCATTCATTCATGAATGGATTCATGCATTAATTTATCATAAAAGTAATTGAATCGTTTCTTTTAGATTAAAAAATTTCTTATTATTTTTGTCTGATATATTTTGCCTACGGCTTAAAAGTTAAAAACATATATAATAATAGTTAATAACTAGTATATTTTAATAAGTCTCAAGTTAATTTTTGTATTTATATTTCTTAATAAATTACAATAAAAACACTACTTAATTTACAATAGCCTGTTTATCTATCCCCTAAATTATGGACAAAACATTGAAAGCTTAAATTATAAAAAAAAAAAAAAAATTTGGTATAATTAAGAGAACGATATATGAAATGTTTTTCATTCTACATAAAATTTTACTGCATTATTGAATTTTAAAAAAAAACTTGTAATGCATTAAATTTATAATGGAACATGATACTGTTAAGTCATTTTTTCCCAAAGTTAAATTTTGATGTTTTGCGTAAATTACCGAAAAAATTAAAACCCCGGGCCCTTCCCAAATTTTGTTTTATTTAACATTATTGAGTTAAAACATCTTGATGCCGCTAATAGAATGTTCTCTATGTCTTCTAAACTCGTTATCAGCTTTTAAGGAATTTTTTCGTAGAGAAAATTACCTCTTTTTCTCAATTCAAGTTCCAAACAACTCAATTGACATTGCTATTAAGAACACGTCACTTGGTTTGATAAGGTAATTACTGAAAGTTTTAGAAGAAATCTTCTTTAAAAATCTGGAACTTTCAGTGAAAAAAATATCTACTTTTGAATAAATCACTTAACAAACGACTCGTTTAACTTTCCTAGCTATTTAATCAGAAATGCTGTTTTCTTTCAAAATGTATTTATTTTTCAAAAAACCTAATTGATAAACATCATTAATGAAATCTTTCGTTATGTCCAGAGATAAAACATTTTGTTTTTGTTTTTAAACCGAAATTTGGAAAAAAGTTTGTGTTACCCAACTATTGGAAAAAAATGTTTTTTAAATGGGTAGGGGGAAACCCCCCTGTAGTGGGGGTTAGTGCATCGCACTTCCACACCACAAGTCTGAGATTGACCCCCGGGACGGGCAAGGGGACACCCTTTCACCCCTTTGGGGAGGGCCAAACCCAAAAAACCCCGGGGGGAAACAACCACTTGACCAAAATATCTGCCGCCCCTGGGATGGTGAATGGGGGAAGTATTTTGGACCTCGGGACCCCCAACCGACTTAATTTTAATGGGGAGACATAAAAATTTTTTACCCTAATGACTCCAGTGGCGCAACAGTCCATGAGGGTCAATACCTACTGTACCTATCTCAATTTACGTGACCTTAGGCGCTGGGGTGCATGTGCAGATGTTTCATTCGGGTGAACCGGCCCCATTTCAGTTAACAAGCTTGGACTTTTTTAACTGTCAACGGGATGAAAGGCTGAGTCGATCTTGCCTAGCTCGGGGTTGAACCCCACCCGTGGGCGGAAACGGCTACCACCACCACGGCCCTTACTTCCCCCAAAAATAAAAAATTTTTCCCTTTTTTTTCTTTATCAATTGAAAACCCTCGAGAAACTGCGAGCAACATGCACACATAAAGACAAGTTGAACTTCAACAAAGACTTTGTAAAAAGGTAGGATATACATTTTTAACTATTTAGATGGGAGAAGTGGTGTAACGTGAATAATTATGGTTTCTGTGAAGAGAAAAGTTATACTTCGAGTATCTAAAAGCAAATATTTTTGAAGTGCATTTTGGGCTCGAGTGAATGGTTCCGGTTTTGCAACAGTGAAAACGCGAACGAGAGTTTTCCCCCCATCCATCCGAATTTGCCGGAGGGGGAGAGCCAGGGGGGGAAAATGGGGAACGGGGACACCCGCGTGTTATATCGGTAAAGTTTGGGTTTGCCCACGTCTCCGACGGTCAACTTTCCCCCCTTGATTAGGGTCCTTTTTCCCCAGACCCGGGGAAAATTATCAGCGGTCGTATCGTTGCGTGTGAGATTACGGTGTAAACAAAATGCGCAAAATTGTGCCTTTTGAAATTTTATTTGATTGTTGGTTCATGGCGATTTTTCAGTGGTTAATTTATTTCTTAATTTTCATTTGCGTTGAATTATTATTAATTTGTCAGAATCCTAAATCAAAAGCACAAGAGGAAAAGTTTCGTGAAAGAAAAAAGAAAGAAAACTAGCTCAAGTCCAGTCGAAAGAGGACAAAAAAAAGAAAATAACAAATTCATCAAGTGCCTGCCAAATCCGATCAGAGTAATGGGGAATATCAAGCATGAAAAAAAATTAAAATACCTCTTAATGCCGAGTTTAATGACAAAAGAAAATAGTGCAAATTCATGAAGTGCTACTGCCAAAAATTCCCCTCAGGTACATTAAGAATACGGGGGAAAAACATTGTTAAATACTCTTAATGGGGTTTAAGAAACAGAAAAAAAGTGCAAAAATTTATGGGAAATGCTACTGCCAAATTCCATCAGAGTACACATGAGAGAATACCGGGATAAAAAAATTCAAAATACCCTTTAAAGGGGTTTAATGACAAACAGAAAAAAAGTGCAAACGAAGGCTACTGCCAAATCTCCATCAGAGACCAAAGAGAATACCGGAAAAAAACATTGTTAAATACTCTTTTAAAGCCGAGTTTAAGATGTGGGAATGCTATCAAGACTTTTTTTATGACGCCAGATTTAATTTTGGGAAACCCCCCTGTGCCGTCAACTGCAGAACCCCTTTAAAAAGTCAGGGGTGTTGAACTGAAAAGTGAATCGGTTAAAACTATCTTACGTTACAAAGATATGATTTCAAAAATGCGTGGTCACGGAGCCCAGGGTCGTATCAGATCGTGGTGGCGTGTCATGAGTTGAGGCCGAGTACCGCTTAAGACCCGCCATGTTGGAGCGATGCACGTTAAACAAAACCCAAAAAGTCCCCCCGTTTGGGTAGTTAGAAGAGAGGGGGTGAAATCTCGGTCATGTCCTCGCCTTGACCATGGTTCAAAATTTGGGCCGTCGCCAAAAACCCCATGAGCTGAATAGTGCGCCCTTTATTCACTACCCATAAAAAATTTTCCAAAAATTTTCGATATTCGTGTTGTAAATCCTTTCTGTCGGGGGTGTTTGATTTGTGACAGATTGTGGTTTGAGATTTAAAAACGTTTTTCAGAGCAGAAAATTTTACGAATTAGCTTAGAAGACTTTAAAAGAATGTTACAATTGCCGACAAATTTTAAAGGTAGGAAAAGTATACCAAATTTATCAAAATATAAAGTTTTGTTCCCCGAAATTCCAGCATATTTTCCTACTTATTTAAAAGAATGACTTTCTCCCCAAAAAAACTTTTCATCAAATTTGGCGATTGAGCCTTTACACTCAGTCTGGGGTATTTTAGCAAATAATCAAAGTTTAAGTCCCAAAGAAGTTTCACTTCTATTCCGTGGCGTTCCCCGCAACATTTTTTTTTATGAGAGGAGTAGTCGTACCTGTCTAATTGAAAGTTCCCCTGTAATTATCGAAAACAAGCATTAAATCTTCTGCTGTCCCCTTTCGGAGACTTAAATAATGAATTATGCAACCCTAATCCACCTAAGAACTAGACGATGTTCACGAAACAGGAGCTGTATCTCAGTAATGTTAAAAATATGTATTTTTAAGGAACATTTTTATAAATATTCTATTAATAAAAATCTCCAATTTTTTTACTGAATATTCTTTAAACCATAATACATACTTTAATCAGGATGCTTAGTTTTTTGTTTTTTTTTAAAAATATATTTTGCACAAATCTGGGGTTTTTTTCAAAAACAGGGAAATTTCATGATGTTTAATGCTATAAATTAAGTCAGAATATGTTTTTGAAACATTCTCTTGATTAAGGTATCCGACTACGTTCGGAACCGTGACTTTGCAAATGCGTATAAATGGATAATATTTATGATATTTAGTGTCACTTAGATTAGAAAATGTATATAAAATTGTTTTAAGAATAATATTAAAACAAAAAATTATTTAAGTACCATATTTTGACAAAAGTAACATAGAATGACCCATTTTCAAAATACTCTTTTTAAAAAAATGCTTCTATTATAAAATATTTTGTCGTATATAGCTCGACCTCACAGAGACTCCAACTAGAATTTTGAAAATATATACCTTAGAAGTGGTTTATCCATGTCTTTCGACCACAGAGGGGGGAAATTTAAAAAAATGCCATTAACTATTTCAAGGGTTTAACTGAAAATAATGAACTTTTCAAAATCATAGTTGAGCCTCTGACAAAGGGAGTTATACATAAATATTTTTATTTAAAGCATTTTTCACAAAAGGAGAACATTTTGAAAATGTTATTCGGTTTTTTTACCAAAATCATTTTAAAAATTTTTACAAAATGTGCTTAAAAAAAATTTTATACATGTATTGTAAATTAAGTGACACTAAATATCATGAAAATTAGCCATTTATGAATTTTTAAAATACGTTCAAAACGTAGTAAAACCTTAAAGTATGGATGAAAATTATTAATTACAAAGTTATAAGTAAAATGGTAGTTAGGAACAAATTGGTAAAATGTTAGTTTTAAGAAAAAGATTTTATGGGGGTAGGTGATTTTGAAAATAAAAATTTTCAAAATTTAAACCTTTACGTAGTAGGATGATAATTTTGCACATTAGAAGCGTTAATTCATATTTTATAAAAGAGAAAAGTAAAAATGTGTTTGGGGACAAATTCTACTCTCCAAAATGTTTATGAAAATAGTGAATTTTCTTTTTAGACATTTTATTACAAATAAGACATTCAGAACCGTTTTAGTGAATACCGGGGAAAATTGTTTTTGTTGGCGTGAATGAGTGTGTGAGTAAATATTAATGTCGCACTGTTCAGCTAAATTAAGGCTTTATTGTTTTTGTTGGAAGGCAACACTGTGGAAGCGGAGGATACCGGAGAGTTGCACTTTTTTAAAAGGAAAACATTCATTTATTTACTTTGCATCTCAGAAAAGGTACAAATTGTACCGTAAAAATCAATTAATTCACATTAAATAAAATAGTGGCAGTTTCATTCAGTTTACTTATTGTGTAATTTCATATCTATAGGTGCAAGCACATTTAATTTTAGAAATATTTTAATAAGACAACTGGTCTCTGTCACACTTTTATATGTTTTTCAATTCCTTCTATTATAGGTCACTATCTCTCTCTCTATATTTATCTTGTTCAAATGTTCAATCGTTAATAGAATACATTTTAAAGCGCTCAATTGAGCTAAAATTTTATATACACTATTATTTCTGGATGACAATACGGTAATTTAATTATAATTAATAAAAATTAATTGATTAAAACTAATTATTCAAAGAGTTACAGATACAGCCAAGTTGGCATACTTTTTGGTGACATAGCGACCATTTTGAAACTTTAGAAGGGTTTTTTTCTTACATTTTTTAAAGCACTCATTTGAGCTGAAATTTTCTATACACGATTGTTTTGGGTGACAATATGACAATTTAATTATAGTTAATTAAAATTAATTGACTGAAACTATAATTATTTAAAGAGTTACAGATACACAGTCACGTTGACTTCATTTTTAGCGACTTGGGTAAAAAAAAAGATTTTTTTTCTTCATGTTTTAAAGCATTCAGTTGAACTGAGATTTTATATACACGATTGTTTTGGATGAAATACCATACATTAATGATATTTAATAGAAATTAATTGCCATTTAATATTGTGATTATGTCATCTGTATATACATATTTATATTAATTGTAATTATTTGATAAAAAGTAAAAAATAAATAAATAAATAAAAGTTTTTCTTTATTAGTAGGAATTGACTTAATTTTTTTTTATATTACTTGTTGGTTTTGTTGTTGTTTTGAAACCAAGAATGAGATAGCTCTTTGAAATTCTCACCACAGCCTGCAAATTAATGTCAGCCAACTTGCATCTATATTTACTCTTGTTTGATTTTCATGCAAGAAAGATTTTGATGGGAAATATATCTTGACCCAAATATGGCAAGCACTTTCTGTCTATTTGGTTTTCTGACTAGGTTGGCTGGCTGCAGAAAAACTCTTAGTGGTCAGTATTTGCCCCGCGGGCTGCTCTTTGCCCACCCCTGCGATACACTATGTTTTTCATTATACTATGTTGTTATACTTTGCACCCCTGGAATAAAGGAGGCAATCATATTTTTCCCCCAAAAAAATTGGCTGGAATATTAGTAATTTCCTTTGCGAGTTATATACTTATTTTTAGATTCTTAATCAATATTGCAATAAATTATTCATGTTGGTTTGTGTATGCGATTACAGAAGGAAGAGCCGTCATTAAAAACAACATTTATTTTGTAAATTTAAAATTACTATTAACTTTTAATTAAGCTAATAAAGGATACAGTTAGCTTTAGCCAACTCCAGAGTTTCTCAAACTGTGGGGCATGCTCCTCTAGGGGGAACGAGCATATTTAAAAGTCGAAAACGAAAGATTATTTTTAAAACATTTTTAATTTACTGAAAGTAAACAAACAAAAACTTCCTGAAATAATAAAAATAAAATACGTATTTACACTGATACAATACACTTATAGATGTATGAGCACTGCATGATGTATTTTATTAATAATTTTTAAAATTAAGCTAAGAACACAATTTTGATAGTTACCAGTGACCCCATGGGCTTATCATATATAAAATTATACACAAACATTAACACTTACTATTTTGTACTGTTTACTATTAATCACTTAACTGCTAATTAAAAGTATGCTATTCGCTCCCCAATACTATCGTTTTTTACGTAGGCGTGCTTTTGTGATGTATTGGCGGAAGAAAAGAAATAAATAAGCAAATCCTCTGAAATAAGTAAATCCTTCGCAAACACTGTCAATGTCTTTTTATTCCTTTCCAAAGCCTTCGGAATTGCTTTAAGAATAGCATTGCTCAGAAAAGATCGTATTTTGGAAAGAAATATATTTACGTCCGGGGCAGTTAATGTTTTGGGTGAGCAAGACGTTTATATAAGACGATGGCATTTAAGAGGTTAAAGTCGTGTTGTAGCTTTAGCGTTAAAGTATAGTTTTATTGAATTCAATACATTGTTATTGTATGGAGGAGGGGGGTTGACGAACATTATTATTGAGTATTGGGTCACCAATATTGAAAGTTTGAGAAGCAGTGGCCTACTCTAAATATTTATAACTAAACAATACATGTGAAATGTAGATATTCATCTGGGTTTCTTGAACTCCAACACGAGGATTTTAACCATTCAAATGTAAAATCCTAATTTAATCTAGAAACCACACTTTCAATTGTTATCTTTTTTTTTCTCTCGAGCGTGAACTTAATTCACTTAATTTTAAATAGTACTTCTGTTTCATATAAATTACATGGCAGCAGTATCCTAGCAGTTAAGTTCATGGACTCGTGGCCGACGGGTCATGAGTTCGAGCTTAGTGCCGCTGTAGACCCGTGCAGAGTGGGCCGATGCACGTTATTATCTCGAGGCTCAAACGTCCTTCCGGGGGAAATTAGAGAAAGGGTTACTCAGATGTTTCCTTGCCATAAAT
>BMAV01007028.1:0-53962 GCA_019973955.1 Trichonephila inaurata madagascariensis
GGTTGGTATGGGGATAGTTTTGTCGTAATACGTGTCGACCCGGGCCACCGACCCAGTTTTCCCAAAACCGATCGTGGTGCAATGTCGACACTGGTCCAAAAAATTTTTGCACCGAAACCTTTTTTTTACAGGCTCTTTTTCCCCAAGTTTGGTTTTTTTCGAAAAAAAATGAGACTTGATTCAGCAAACATGAAATTTATTAAAAAAAAAATATTTACATTAAAATTTAAAAAAATTTTTTACAAAAAAATTTATTTACAATATTTACAATTAAAAAATTATTTACATTAAAATTTTTTTTACAAATTTACACTTTAAAAAAATTTTTTCATTAAAAATTTTTACATGCAAGACAACAAACAAGTACGACAGATCCAAGGTTTAATCACTTTAAAACCCAGTGGTTTTTCTCACATTCTTTTTCAATCGGGGCATGGTCAAGTCCATGGGTGTTTCTTGCTGCTCACTGGCCAACTCTGTTTCAAATTGATCCAAGTACGAGACGAGATCGTTACTCGTCAAACAGGGAAGGCACTGTGTCAGCACCTGGGGTTCGGGTGTGGGTGCTTGAGTCTCCGTGAGTAGTTCCAAATGGACGACATGATCTATCTAGAAAGTCGTCCGTAAGGGTCGGCTCACAAGTCTCGACCACAGGTGGATCTGGTAAAAGGAATTGTACAGGGGTTGAGGACTGGTGGATCTGGTATCTGCACAGGGTGAGGTGTCGTCAGCTCAGGTGGCGCTTTGATCTGCACAGTTGGAACAGGTATTTGCACAGGGGGGTTGAGGTGGATCTGGTAGAAATAGCTGCACAGGGGTTGAGAGACGGGTGGATCTGGATTGCACGGGGGGTTTAGGTGTGCAGCTCGGGTGGCGCGATCTGCACAGGGGAACAGGTTTTTGCACAGGGGGGGTGTCGCCAGCTCAGGTGTCGCAGATATCGCACAGGGGCTGAAGCCGGGAATCATCACAGGTTGGGGAGAGGTAAAGGCAGTTGTAGGTCTGGCAATCCACACGGGATCCCCCCCAGAGGGTCTGATGACGGGGGGATGATCCCTTTGGGTCTTTTTGAAACCGGGTTTTTGGAGGGGGGTCCGGCGTTTTTCCGGTGTTTCATGGTTTCTGCAGGGGCATGCGCCGGAGTCGGAGGCGGGCGGGAGGCCTTTTATCAAAAAGTTTCATTTTTTTTAAAAACCCCGTTTAATCCATTCTCCATGAGCGGGGGGAATGGTTTCGGGGGTAATGTCCAAAAACCAAAACAGCTTTTTAACGTCAAAAATATAAGCCCAGCCGGATCGGATACGCCGGGGGTCCAAAACCCTTCGGGTATAGAGCATCTGATGGATGCTAAAGGCGGTTTTAAAAGTAATGCACCAAGATTGGAGAGCCCATTTTCAAAACTTTTGCTAAATTTTATCCAATGGATGCTGAAGGCGCTGTGTGAATGTAATGCACCAAGATTGGATTCATCTGTAGGGTGGAACATTAAAAGTTTATTGGGCTCGTCTCATGTGTGCAGAGTGAAACATTTCCAAGGTTGAAAAGTATCAGTAAAATGTCCATCAATAATATCAAAAAGTATCCATAAAACGTCTGGTTACACTGATTCAAGGTTGAAAAGTATCATCAATAATATCAAAAAGTATCCATAAAATCTCACAGATTCAAGGTTGGAAAGCATCAGCCAATAGGAATCGATTCACGTGACCCGATCGAGTATAAAAGGCGAGCGCTCAGCCACCAGAGACATTCCCACTCTGCCCGCAGTATGTCTTTTAGCCTTTTCGCCCACGCCAACGTGTTTCACCATGGTGGCCAGCCTGTCCCTGTCGAACTGTCCATTGCCAGCATTCCGGAGGATGGCAAGGACCCGGAGGTGATTTGCATCACGGTGGATCACTCCAACCTTCTCACGACCTCCAAAGACGGCCGAGCCAACCGGTACATCAACGAACGGCTCAGTCTGAAAGCCAATGCCGGATCCGTGCCCCTGGAATACCTGTCTTTTTGCGTCAGGGGCAAGTTTTGTCACCTGGCCCGAGGAAACCGAGGCCTCATCGTCGTCAAGGGATCCGACCAGCGGAAAATTTTGAAAAGCTGGGGCTTTTCCCCCCATCAACCTGAAACGCGCCCCATTTCCGGATTTGAATGACTGCACCTTGCCTGACCACCTGCACGATGAGGTGCAGAGAACTTTGACATTTCCGAGGCACCATGGTGAAACGTATCGATTTAGAAGATACCTGCAGCATTTTAACAAGCTGCAGGCTGAATGCCAAAGCAAACGGCCCACTGGTAGAGTGAGTGAGTGAAAAATTTTACGAGGAGGATCGAGTCGACACAAGAGTCGACTCGGTCCCCTTTTTCGACACACATTATGCCAACGTTGAGAGCCTATTTTAAAAACTTACGCTGCATCGCAACATGTGCATCAGCCAATAGGAATCGTTTCACGTGACTTTATTCGAGTATAAAAGGCCACAGTAGCCATCAGCCCTAAATCAGAATGCTTTTGAATGCAGTTGTGGCGCATGCAAATTTTTTCTTGACGTCGGGTTTTGAAGGATTAAACTCGATTCGGCAGTCTTATCGGTAAATGTTTCAAAACCTCAATCGAAAATTGGGGATCGAGTTGACTCGGCCCCCTTTTTCGGGTCCATGTGTACACCAAGAAATGATCAAAAAAATGGACTTATCTGGAAAAGTGGTTTTCACCCAAAAGGAGGGGTTCGTTGAGGGGTTGTTCCTTGTTTTTCAACCCAAGATTGGGGGGCGTCCGTGAGGGGCACCCTTTTTCCCACCGTTCCCTCATTTCATTTGACATAACAGCATTTCAAAATGTCAAGCATTTTTTGTCGATAGTTCCTTTCAGATGTCTAATTTAGGGGGATGACCCCAGTCAAATTTTTCTCTGGGTGGAAAAATTTTTTTCCTCGCCCCGTGAAAAAATATTTTTGGGAGAAACAAAAAGCGTTTGTTCTTATTTCCCAAAAATTTTTCAATTAAAAAAGGTCGTTTTCTATTTCCAATCATTTTTTGAAAGGGTCAGGGCTCAGCTATTTTTTCGACCGACTGTAGAACCATTTGAAGTAATTATGGGGTATTTTCTTTTAAAAAGTCTCCTTTTGTTTTCGTAAAAAAATGGGTAAAAGATTCCCAAATTTGCGTTTCAAAAAAATTTAGTTGAGCCCTGTAAAAGACTGAGTATATACAGGCAAAAAAATACAATAGAACCATTTTTTTTCAAAAAAAGGGGAACATTTGGAAAAAAAGGGTTTTTCTAAGTTAATTTTTTGCAATATATTGTATTAAATAATTTTTTTTTGTTATACTATTCTTAACCCCAAATTTTTTATCATTGTTAATCTAAGTTATGCTAAATATCATAAATATTATCCATTTACACGCTTTTGCAAAATCACGGTTCCGAACGTTGTCGGATACCTTAATTAAAAAGTATACTCTCTACAACACAGGAGAAGAAATTTTAATTGTGAAATCTATCGAAAATGTACAAAAAATGTTTAGTACTGTTAGTATATACCAGGGTGGCGAGTTTGACCCGTGGGTCAGACACTGACCCACAAAAGTTTTAACTGACCCACTATTGTTAGGCAATCACTTGTTTGTTTACGGGTTTATTCAGATTTTCTAATTTGCGTGGATTATTTATATTCTATTTAATTTTTTTCAAAAAAATTTACAAAAAGTTTTTAAAAAGCCTATAACCTTCAGTTTGATCATTACAGTTTCAAAGTTACGAAATAAAAAATGTATACGAAAGTTTTAATTTTTTTAAGTAAAGTAAAATGTGTCTACAAAATATCAAATAAAGTGTATTTTTACCCTTTTCTTTTTTGGGGAAATCAAAAACCAAAGAAAACAATCAAAAAACCATATTTAAAGCACTTTCGGATAAAATGCACTTTTGTAAGGTTATGTTCAGTAACGTTTGAAGAAGAGACTTCCATAGTCCCCTTTTTTCCCCTTTAAAGGTTGAATTTTTTAAAGTTTTTAGTTTAAAATACAAAAATAAATAAAAAAAAAAAATAAAAAACTAAAAAATTTGGCAAATGCAAGTGACCCAGCAACAGTACAAAAAAATGTAAAAAAATTTGACCCAACCCTAAAAAAAGGTTTCCCCATCCCTGGTTAAAACTGTAAATCCTCGGCAATATACTCCTCCTCATTACAGTTGAATTCGAACTTCCTGCCTTGAAAAAACGCTCCCCCTTTTCCTTTTTCATCGACTCATATATTCATTCGAAAATTTTACTTATTACTCACGCTTCATCTAACACTATTGAAAAACGTAGGTAAAAAAAACGTATTGTATATCTATCATCTATATGCGTTTTTCTTCTCAGAACTACCGCAGAAACTCCCAAAAATACCAAAATATCGGGGAAAAACGAGAAAGCCGTTTTTATTATTTATTTCCGATATTGTAATTAGTTAAAAAGATATTAATTAAACATGTAAGAAAAAAAATGGTTTTTTACGCCCACTTAGGGTTTTTCTCTTTTTGGGAACCATTTGATTGTTATAACAATGACATAAGTTGGCTTTGAAAATTTGTTTTCTCAGCCAAACTTAAAATTTATAACATAGCTGTTTTGACTTAACTTTCACTGATTAAAAAAGTAAATGTTTTTAACATGTGAACTTGAAATATATTATTAAAATCACAATTTCTACAACTTCACGAATTCCTAGGCATATTTTCTAATTTAAATTTTTAAAACATTCCTGGTATATTTTTTTGCCTTTTCCAACGCTGCCAAGTTAAGTTGAAACGAAATATTGTAAAACTTCTTCAAAAATTTTTGGAATTTTGTAATTAAATAAAAAAATTCTGCTTATATTAATACATAAAACTATTTTTAAAGAACATATATTTTTCGTTTTGGGGAGCCGTAAAAATACAACGAAAAAATTGCAAAAACCACCAAATGCCAGTAATAGTTAATTGTTGGAAAGCTACCACAGAACTCACGAGTTTGGGTGCTTATGGCGCATGTGCGTAAAAGCAACTTTCGGAAAGAACCTAAGCACATAAAAGATTTTTCTTTCAGATTAAAGTGTTTTTTTTTTTCTTTTTATAGTGAGTGTGTAAATAATAAAATCCCCCAGCAATTTTTCAAACCATTTATTAGTTTGAATTTAGAGTATTCATTGTTTCCTGTATAAAATAATTAATACGATCTTCTTGTTTTATAATTTATTGAAAAAGCTTAAAATATAGGAAAATGTTGCCATGATTTTATTAAATAGTACTATTTTCATTTAAAATCTTTTTTTATACAAGGAACGTAAGCAAATTTTTAGGCTTTTCCCCATAGCTTTTTATTCATAGTTACATATATTTAATCAAATAATCAAACATTCAGATAAAAGCAGTCGTTTTATAGCTAACGGTAGACATTTTTTGATTCATTAATTAACGAAAATAGATATAAATTAATATATTTTTTAAAAAAAAAAATTAAAGCTGTGTTTTTTTTTATTATTTATTACTAAATTATTTATTTAATAAATAAATTCGTACATTGTTTTCTTGGGAACAAACTGGATTAGCTTTGTAAATTTTTAATCGAAAATTAAAATTTGAAAAAAAAAAGATCTTATTCCTCGGTGAAAAAAGGGGGTTTTACACTTGAAAAAATCCATACAACGCTTGGCTAAACGGAGGGCAAAGAAACCTGTCTGACAATGAGAAGAAGTGGAAGAAATTTTGGAAAAATGGGTTTAAATAACATAAATATAGAAATCACTCTGTCATATACACACAGAGTGAGCGTACAGAGAAAAAGGGAAAATTTCCATTGGGATAAAGTTATACCTGCGAAAAAAACCTGTGCAACACTGGGCTAAGCAGGGAGAAAACAGACCGTCCGAGGGAAAAACTTCGAAAAGGAGAATTTTAATGGCATTGATATGGAAATCACACGCACACACCAGGAAGTCCTGACACTGAGAGGGGAAGCAGAATCGTCCAAGGAATAAAGCTATACACTTGAAGAAGCCCGTGCAACGCCGGGCTATGCAGCAAGTAATTGGCTTATATCATTAGGAGGGCTTCAAAATTATATAGAAATATTTTCAAACGCTCTCTCTCTAAAATTTCCTTTTAATATTTCTTGTACACCCACACCATTCTTTATTTTAAATTAGATTTATTTCAAATCGCAAAAAAAAGCATTTCATTGGGCTTTACGTTGACTTTTGAATTTTTAAATTAGAGCAAACTGAAATAAGGAACTAATCCCTGATTATTCTCTATCTGTCTCTCTCATGTATATATATATAAAGATTTTAATAGCTTTATTACCAGTTTTATTTAAAAAATGAATCGTTTTAATTACCAATCTAATTATTTTTGTTAGTGGGAGTAAATTATGGCTCAGAAATTAGGTCCTCAAACCCAAAACAAAATTTTAAGGCTTTTGAAAGATAGTTGCTCACATTTTATTATAAATAAAGGATTCAATAATCAGAAAAGATTTTTTTCTAATAAATTACTATTTGAACTTTGAAAAGAAATAAAATTCAGCTGGTAATTAAAAGCTCCAGAAAAAAAATTTGGAAGAAAGGAAGTCCTTGATGAAATAGAAAAAAAAGAGTTAAAAAGACTTATCGCTGTAGAAACTATTCTGTGCGTCAAAGAACTTTAGCAAAGAATCTACAGGTATTGCAATCGACAATTCGTCGTTAGATAAAGAAAATTGGTTATAAAAAAAGTGAATAAACTTGTTTTTCTTCAAATGTCTGCAAAGACCGTAGAGAAACGAAGAAAACATTATTAGCCTCCGTATTTAATGTTACGTAAAAGTAGATACAAAACATGGATATCATCATATATATGAAGCACTGTTTCATCTGACCAAAATGAGGATACAGTATATTTCACGCGAAAAGTGTCGCAAAGACGCAACTGTATTACAAATAGCAAGTTGGCCGTCAGATGTTATGATATGGAGGGGAATGTCTTCCCAAGGCTTAACAAAACCATTTTTTGTAGAACCAAAGGCTAAAACTGATGCTAAATAATATCAGAATGAAGTTATAAAGCCCATGATCAAAGAAAGTAAACGTGATTATCCTCAAGGAAACTGTTTTTCACCAAGATTCTGCATCAAGTCAAACTGCAAAGTCAACTATAAAATGGCTGAAAGTTAAAAATATAATTTGTCTTCCTCCTGAGAAACTGATAACATCGTCACCTAAATGTGCTACTTGTGATTATTTTTTTATGGGGATTCTTAAAATAACAATTAAATAAACTTAAAGTAAGAACACTCCTAGGGCTTCAAAAAGAATGTTGGAAAAACACCCCCCAAAATGATCAAAAAAGTTCTTTTGGCTTGACCTAAGGGCTTACATGGAATGTACAATGCTGAAGGAAACATTAAAAATTTCATGTAAACAACTTAATTCACTACTAATTCATGATGCTCTAAAACTAGTCACATTACTTTTGAATCTATCTGTATATATGTATATGGCGAAAAGTGACTCACTCTTTCACTAACACATTCATTACAAGATCTCAGGAAGAATTAGAAATACAGATTTGAAATTTAACAGGCATGCTTCTTTTGTTGAGTCGGATGATCTGATTTGATCAACTTCCAAGCGGAGGTTTATTGATGTGTAAAAGATAATCATACTCCGTTTTAAAAATTCACACAAATCCTGTCCTCTTTAAATAAAATACGAAGGTTATGGAAATGTTTTTGAATACAAACAAAAGCTTAAAACTAGTACTTAGATATCAAAATTTAAAAAAATTTTAGTCACAAACAACATCATGAAATACCCAACGCGAAGCGGTTGGATAATGACTATCATTAATAATAAAAAGGGGATTAATTTTAAATTCCCCAAATTAGTATTTAAAATATCATCTTTTAAATTTTTGGACGGGTGAAAAGGTTTGGAGTTTTTTTAATAAAAAATTTGTGGGAGTGAGTAAAACGTCGCACTCTTCAGCTACACGAGGGTTTTTTGGTTGGGGTTTTTCGCCATTTTGAGCCATGGTAAAGGACGTACAACCTGAGCTGGCAACCTCACCCTTTAACCCCCCACCAATGGGAGGACGTTTGACCCTTTTCACACTTTTTAACGTAAAATCGTTTCCCCTTACACGGAGGTTTTCAGTGGTACTAGACTGAAACGACACCCCCGGGCCCAAAGAGTCCATCAGCTTGACCACTAGGCTACCGAGGCCCTGAAATTAAAGTCGAATTGATTCCATTAAAAAGAGGAAACATTATATATTTTCATGTATTTAAATATTAAATCATGTATGTAGTAATGGGCAAAAAATGAATTTTTGTATACTTTTTAAATTGGCTTTTACCAAAAGCATTATGAAAAAAAGAAATATTTTTTTAGTATCAAAATCGCTTCGAAAAATTATTAAATACTTTGATCCAGTTAAATCCCGGCCAAAGAATTTAGCGTATTGCAGAGCCGAATAGTGAAATAAAAATCTAAGCATGACTCTTCATATAGAAAAAAAAAGGCAAAATAAACTACATTTTTATGCTACATTCGAAAAATTTACAAAACATTAAAAATAAAAAATTTAAAAAAATACTTTAAAAATATTGATACTAAAGAAAGAAGTAAATATAATAGTATAATAGAGTAAGGAAGTACAGAATTTTTGTTAGAAAATCAGAAACCACGAAAATTCTTCATAAGGGATAAGCAAACTGTACTAACGCTTGTCTACAAAGTTGTGATACTAATCTTGCGAAAGAAAATTGGAAAGAAAAACACAGATTAGAAATGGAATTCTAAATAAATACAACTATCAAGAAATTTCACGGTATTTATATATATATATACTGAAAATTATTAGCATAAATCTGGTATAATCACATGAATAGTGAAAAATATAATTTTAGAGGAATAAGAGAGGTGAACTTATATATTGGTAAATTTGGGTTTTTTTCACCAAGAGAGGGCCCAATTCCCGGGAAAACCATTTGCGAAGCGCTTGGTTGTACCCAAAAAGTTGCTTCTAAAAAAAATTGGCTATATCAGAGAAACATGCGCAAACTTGCCATTTTGTATCTCTTTAAATGATTTTGGGTTAGATGTGAGGAAAAAAACACTCTAAAGCTTACCCTTTTTAAAAACTTTTTTTTTTTTTCCTGTTATCATCTCTGCATTTCAGGGTTTTTTTAGAGGGTAAAAATACAAAAAAAAAGGTGTTTTTTTAAAAGCAAATCCAAGTTTGATTTGATGGATTTTTAAATGTCACACTTTGAAGCCGTACAAGACGCGATCAGGAAAGAGGAAAATCGAACTGATATCCATTTTCCCAAAAGTTCCGCCCACCAACGTAAGGATTTTGAATTTCTGATTTCATGGGCCCCTCTTCGCAATCCTTCGATCACGGGTGGGGGGTTCGAGTAAGAGAATGACATTTTCAAGTTAAACACTTTTTTTTTTTAACATTTAAAGACTTCATGAAAAAACGGGGGCACTTTTAAAAACTAAACCGAGGAAAAATCAACCTTATTAATTTTTAAAATATAAATATGAGACACATCTCCCTCCTGAAGGCTTTTTGCGAAACATTGCTTAATCGTCAAAAAGGTGGACGGCTTTTTTCTCTTAATCTTTCCTTCTGAGTTTAAATAATTTTAAGTGCAACCACCGGTTGCACACTATGCTTTTTCCAAAATTAACTTTCAACATCTCCCTCCCCAAGATTGACTTAAATAATTTTTTTACATAAAATCGAACCCTTTTGGAAAGGGTTTTTCAACTAAAAATCAAGTTAAACGAGTATTTTCCCAAGAGGTTTAGTGGAAGCCCGAATAGAACCGTACACCCACACGCAAATCTTCAGGGGATTTTTAATTGAACTCACGACGACAAACGTAGCCCAGGGTAAAAATTTGGGGGAATGCATGCCCCTGATGTATAGGATAGAACCCCCCCCCTCCTCTTCCCTGGATTATTTCGCAGGTTTATCACTATATATTGTTTTTAAAGTGTTGATATTTGAGCGTTTGATTGTTTAAAAACTTTATAGCTATAGCCTTTTGATTTTAAAAGGACTGGGTTTTAATTTCTAAAACGAAAGTACATATTTTTCACGCCCACCTACCTTCCCTTGGGAGTATATTTCCACAAAGCACGTCCTTTGTGGATCTCTACTCAACAAAAGAAACATGCCTGCCAAATTTTAAGCCTGAAGATCTAATAATTCCGGAGATCTTGAGATGAGCAATTAATGAATATGTGATTTAGTCGTTTTTTTCCTACATGTATAGATAAGAATACATAAGATATTTTATACATGCTGATTTTATTTTGCGAGGCATGAGACGCATACCGAGCCTACTTCATGAATTAGCTACGGGTGCCTTTTATCTTTTTGTTGAAAATAAAGCATATAACCCAAATTAAAACTGGACAATGAATATTTCTTAATTTTCTTAATGCTACTTAATACCCGTATTTAATTTACTTTGTTACTTGGGGAAACCGAGCTCATCCAAAGGGTTTCGAGCTTCGAACCGACCCTCCGGGAAGATAATTTATTTATATACAAAACACGATATACATATACAAAATGGTCCTAGAAGACCTAGACCTAGCACTAGACTTCGATAGATGGATGCAGAATTGGAGGAGTTTGGCTGAAATAAGAAGTGGGGTTGGAGATGTTTGGTTCAGAAAACCTTGGCCCATTCTGAGGTGTCACGAAATGAATAAGGACGATAAGGAGGAACAATTTATCTGTAAATTACCAATGATTCAAAAAGAGACATTTTATTTTTTTTAACAGTAAGTAGAACTTAAATTATATTAAATATTATTTCGAATTGATTTACATGCGTTCAGATAAAAAAAAATGTTCAAATAAAAATTGTGTTCAAGCAAAAAGGCTGTTTAAAAAGAGGATAAGTTATATTCTTTGTGTGGTTAAAGAATGGATTTTGTTTCTTAAAAGAAAAGTCCATATACAAACAGTTATGCTTTAAAATAATGCAAGTGCTTTTGCAACATTGTATGGCTATTCTGCTGTGTCCTGTACTGTAAATATTTTCTCTTACCTATTATTTCACATTAAGGTATCCGACTACGTTCGGGACTGTGATTTTGAAAAAGCGCATAAATGGATAATTTTCATGATATTTAGTGTCACTTAGATTAGAATACATGTATAAAATAGTTTTAAGGACATTATATGACGAAAAAAATTATATAAATACAATATTTTGGCAAAAAATTAACTTAGAACAACCTTTTTTCAAAAGGTTCTCCTTTTATAAGAAAATGCTTCTATTATAAAAACATTTGCCTTATATAACATAAAGAATTCTCTAGAGAGTCTGAAGTAGGATTTTTGAAAAATTTACATTACTTTCACAGAGTTACAACCATTTTATTTAACTATCGGCGTTTTTTTCTTAAAATTTTTCCCCTCTGTTGTGTATAAACTATGGATAAATCCACTTCTAAGTTATATATATCAAGTATCTAAGTTATATATATTCTAGTTCAGCCACTGTACAGAGGTCTGCGAAATATACAGGCAAAGTATTATTACAACAGAAGCATTTTTCATAAAAGGAGAATGTTTTGAAAATGGGTCATTCTATGTTCATTTTTCGTCAAAATATTATACTTAATTAATTTTTATTGTAATGACATTCTTAAAACAATTTTATATATGTTTTCTAATCTAAGTAGCTCTAAATATCATAAATATTATCCATTTATAAGCTTTTCCAAAATCACGGTTCCGAACGTAATCGGATACTTTAAATTAGAATGAGCTTAATTCATGTGTCGATATAGTCACATAATAATTGTAATCACGTGGTTTCAACAAATCAGTTCATAAATTTATGTGTCGTCACAGTCACATGATAAATGTAAAGTTGTTCCAGTCAATCAGTTCTTGGGTTGTTGCCATTTTTTGCTTTTAGCAGAAATTTTCATTTAAAAAGTATATATTTGCAACAATAATAGAGCACACAGATAAACAAAATGCACGAATTTAAAAATGCACGTATATAAACCTAAAAACCTCTTGAAGAAACTTAATACTTGAATATCCTTACCCAATTGATAAATTTGAGGTTTTATCTAAATTTTACAAGTAGAACAATAAGTTTGAATTCAATGGCAGTTTTGAATTCAATGGAGAACACATGATTGCACTTATCATGTGACCGTCATTAATTTAGCATATTATAGCAATGGGCAAAATTCATGTAACATCACAGTCACATGATAACTACAACAACGTGCTTCCAGCCAATGATTTCATAAATTCATGTGACATAACAGCACATGATAAATGTAGTCAGGTGTTTACAGCCTATCAGTTCATGTACTTCACTGTTGCCAGCTTTTGCTTTTTGCAGAAACTCACTTTTAAAAAAGTTCATATTTGAAACAATAAAAGACCACTTCGATAAACAAAATACACATTTATAAATGTAAGAATTTTGTTTTTAATTTGAAAAATCTTTTGAAGAATCTTAATACTTGAACACCTTTACCTAATTCCAAATTTGATATTTTATCTAAATTATGCAATAAGTACAAATCTGATGTCAGTTATAAAATCAAAGGAAAACACGTGACCGTCATGAAGTTAGCCCATTATAGTAATTTAGTATATTATTAATAATTATATACGTATATTCATGCATACATATGTATATCGAAACAAACAAACATACACATATAAATATATCGACTGGTACATAAGTCTCTGCTGCCAAAGGTGACCACTACGCATTGTGCCCACATGTCGTAAATCGTTCGTAATCGCCAATAATCAATCTACAACACCTCGCCGTGGCTAACTTCCCGTATCCCCTTGTAAGACGCAAACCGAACGAAACCGGCGGAAGCTGGAGATCCTCCGAACAAAAGCCAAATGATCAAACAAAATAAACCAAGAATCTTTCAAACAATGTCCAAGGTTCCCATTCAAGGTCGCCATTTTCAAAAGCTGTTGACATTCGAAGCCGTCCAAGCGATCAGCGCTGGAAGAACAGAAAAGCGAAATTCTTCCACTCGTGTTTCTTCTAACGAACGAAAAAGAAAAAATAATTCCAGACCGCGAATTTCTCTGATTTTTTTCTTCTTTTAATTTCCGAGTCGAACTTTTGCGTTTTTGTTTCAGACAATTCTGAATTCGAAGCTTTGCGAGATACGCCCTTCCATCTATTGTATCACATTCGGACTTGGTTAGGGACGAATATATATATTAACAATAAGACCAGGGTTAAGATATTGTTACCTCTATAAATCTTTCAGCATTGAGGCTTTTATTGAAATTTAACTGTGGTGTAAGAATTTCATAAAAAAAGAACTGGAACAAGCCTTTTGTGAACAGATTATACGATCGCGTTACATAATTATACATGTGGTTCTTTGTAGAATGTATTTCATTAACTAATGACCTTTTCATAAGGTCATGAAAAATTTAAAAAGATAGGCCTTAAATACCAGTTGCCTTTGTAGTGGAATAATATGCTAATGATGAATCGGACTAGAAATATTTTAATGACATTCTATTAAAAGAATGCAGTATTCAAATTCTTTATTGTGAAATTCATTCTAAAGCTGAGGGAAAAAATCTACTTTTATTAATTTCAGTATAGTTTGTTTTTTAAATTAATCACATAATTTTTCAGAAAAAAATACAAATTATATTTTTGAGCTCTTTTTATTTTTATTTAATTTCAGTAACTCCATTTTTCAAAAACGTAACTACACCATTTTTTAGAAAAAAATTACAAACAATATTTTTTTCACATTTTCCTTTTTATTTATTTAATTTCAGTAATTCCATTTTTAAAAAAAAATAATCACACCATTTTTTATAAAAATTAGAAGAAATATTTGTTTACTCTTTTTGTTTTTATTTATTTAATTTCAGTAGCTCCATTATTTTTAGAAAGATAACTACACTATTTTTCAGAAAAAATTACAAACTACATCCTCAAGATCTTTTCATTTTATTTAATTTCAGTAATTCCCTTTTAAAAAAATAAATAATCCCACCATAATAATATTTTTAAAATATATTAATAATAATAAATATATAAAATTTATAAAATTATTTATAAATAATATTTTAATTTTTTTTTAAATCCGGTACAAATTATTCGAAGCATTCTTTCGCAAAGGATTGTTCTTTTTAAATATTTAAATGTTTTTTAATGTTACTGAAGTGTGGAGAAATTTTTAAACATTTTTTTTTTAAATCCTCCCTTTAATCTTTCCCCAGATGAACCATCATATTTTTTTCTGGGATTTTAACTAAGTGGGCGGCCCCGGGTTTTTTAAAAAAACCCTTTTGGGGTTTTTTGGGGCTAAAAAAATGGCAATTTTTTTTCCCCCCAAAAGTAAAAAAGGGGAATAAAAGATAAAATTAGGAAGCTTTTAAATAACAGAAGTATAGAGAAAGGGGGGCATTTGGGGTGTTAGATAGCCCCGTTTTAAAAGTGTGAAGAGTTTTTGGGGCTATTTAAATTTCAAGAGATTATCCGTGAAAAAGAGCCAAATCAAGGTGGATAAAATTCCATGGAAAACCGCTTCTTAGTATCAGATAGATTGCTGTTCGTTGGAATTGGGTAGGATTTTAATTTAAATTTTTATTTGGACCCCGTGAATTGTTTGAGTTTGGGGATTAGTTATTGATAGTGGCCCGGGGTAGTTATTTCTATTAATATTGTTTTCTCGTCACAGAGATTCTCTCACTTTCATATTATTATTTAATCTGTTATTGGTTTTTAAGGTTTAATAAAGTAATAAAGAAGGCCACTCTGGTTCTTCCTTTAATCCAACCTCAGTAGGAATAATTAGGGTGGGGCCCCCCCCCATTTCTTTTCAAATTCAACTTTTGTCCAGAATTTTTAATATCAGAATTTTTATATTCTGAAAAAAAAAATCTTAAAATTTCAGAAATTGTGGTTGGGTTCAACCGAATTTTTTTTACCCGATTTTAGCATTTAGCACCTCTGAGTAACAAATTTCAACCCCAAAACACTACTCCTTTTCAAATTTTACACATTTTGCAACAACTAGAAGAATCAGGTTAAAATAATCAGTTAATACAGAAAATAATATACTTGGATTTTATAGAATAAATTTTTTTTTTAATTCAAATTTACAACATTTTTGCTGCATTATTGCAAAGTACAATTAATATATTAGGTAACGGATATATTCGTATGTAAAAGTTATCGATGTATAGGCTAAATGTTTCATTATTATCTTTTAACTATTCAATAAATTTACTGCTACCGGTTAAGGTATTTCATTTCATTTTCCTTGTGATTTCGTTATTAACGTGCAGTTGTTAACAAATTCACTCCGTTTTCATTCCTATGATTATCTTCAATGTTTTTCTTTTGACCATCAGATTAAATTTCGAGAAAATTTATGTATAGAATTCCTATTTTTGTTCTTTATCCCAATAAATAAAAATCTAATTTGCTTGTTCATTTTGTCAATGTGGTAATGTGATTTAAAAAAAATAGGCATGTCCTTGAGACTTACTTCAGTTTTTCCTGGGGACCTTCGTTAGAAGATTTCCATTTTTATTCATTTATAAAACAATGTAAATTTAAGCCAACAATAACTCCAATAAAGAAACCCACAGACAAATTTCTGTTTATACCATCGATTTCGTCAATCTGCTCACTGAATGAGTAAGTAGTTGCGGTTACAGTGAACCAAACGACTGGTCTTATTTAAAAAAGATCTGACTGGAAACTTAATCTCGTATGTTATCAGGCCTTTTTGCATCTCTTTTTAAAGAATATTTCCCCTTTTCCCTTATCAGAGGGAAATCCCCGCCCTTGAATTTTTGGGGGTGTCTAAATTCCACACGTTCCCGGGTTTTTTCCTCTGTGATTTTCCGGTCGGTCAATTGGTGGGTCCCTGGACTTTGGGCCCGTCAAACGTTTTGTTGAACCCCAAAAACACTAGAATGAGGAACAGAGAAAATGACATCTGTTCAACTGAGACAACCATTGAATAATTCCCTACAAAATGAGGATGCGGCTTGGCTTACAAATGACTTGTTGAATGAGTACTGAATTGGTAATTGCATGGCATTGAAAGTAGGTGAAACAGTACAGCTTAGGTATCAATAGGATAGTCCATGACTCTTACTTACGTACTTTGTTGCGAGAACTAATTATAAGTACGCAATTACTTCTTTGAATATAAGGGTGTAGATGTGAATAGTATATTCAAAGATGTTTTCTGTATGTGCGGCTTTATTCTTCGCCATTTCCCGTCGTTTTTGTTCAAAATGTTTTTATTCTTGCCTGTTTCCTTAAAACTTTTTTCTTCTATTTCTGACTGTCAACAATTTGGGTTTTTATGTAGACCTTTCAGTGTACTGTTCAATTTTTGTGCATGATCATTATTTTAATGTACTTGAGTAACTGCGTCGTAGCCAACTGGTTATGATCTCGAACTCGTGACTTTTCTGTTGAATCACGGATTCTAGTTCAGGTGCCACTAAAGATCCGCGTAACAAGGAGTTGATGCATGGGTCAAATTTCCTACGTTGGTGTGGTATGGATATTTAGAGACTAAGTTATGAACTCAGGTATCATCTTTTTAAAATCCTTATCCCCATCGTCAGTAGCTCTTGTGTTACTTTGAAGTGCTACAAATGAAAAATCAGTCTATTTAGTGTAATATACACACACTGGCTAAGTGAATTAGAAACCTTTGAGATTTGCATTTGAATGCGTTCTAGGGATGAAATATCGAATTTTCTTATGAACTGGGCTACACGGGATTAGAATGCTAGTATAAGTAAGATGTAAGGGTACTTTTCACGATGAATGAAGTTAAACGGGAAACGACAAATTTTTCACCATTTGAAAAAGGACTGATTGTGCATTTAGCCCGTTTGTGCCCATTTAGCAGGGACCTCAATTTCGAAGACAGTACATCTCACTGGTTTCTCAAAAGCAGCCATGAAGGACTGTGGGATCTGATTCCAACTTTTGAAAATCTTTTTCAAGTGATCAACGTCGTCTTTGTCGAATTGAACCGCAGAACAGGGACTCTACTGGGCTTCAACTTGCACAAATCGTCAACCAAGGTTCTTCCCAACAGATTTCTTCTCGAACCATGTGCAGAGGATTGGAATGCAGAGTTGGATGCCTGAGAGAAAATCACTCATTTCTGCCCGAAATTCAAAATTTTTTGCAGGGGTGTCCGGAAAGAAGACACTAGACATCTGAGGATTGGAAACAGGTAATGTAGTCGGATGAATCGAGCTAACACACCTTATTTTGCTCTGATGGAAGACAACGAATTTGGTGAGAACCCCGCAAAGCCATGAATCCATCTTTCCCTACTCGCACTGTGCCAGGGTCTGATCGGAATATCATGATATGAGGTATGTTCTGCTGGCATTGATGTGGTTCTCTGAGTTCCTCGGAGATAAACAATCAATCATTATATACCTAGATTTACTAGCAGATCAAGTGCATCAAATAATGTTGCATTTTTACCCTGAAGATGACGGATACTTCATGGACGACAATTCAGTCTGACTTCCAACACCTTCTTTGGCCACCGCATAGCCCGGATGTTAACCCCGTAGAAAATGAGTGGGATATGGTAGAATGACACATCCGACAGATCTTCCATCTAATTTAGAAGATTTAAAATGCTGTATAGCTAATGCAGGGTGTTCTCTTGACGTAAATGCCCTTTAGAAGCATGTAGAACTGATGCCCAGACGAATCAGAGCGGTTATCCATGCAAAAGGTGGACCACTAAAATATTGATCTTGCGTTTCTAATTCTTTGGTGTACGAGCGTGCGTATGCGTGTGCACGTGTGATATACTCATATAATGCATAAAGATATGATGTATGTTAAAAATACGTGAGAGATGTATTTTATGTTATACTTTATGTTTTTTTTAGAAAATAATCTCAATTTTCACGAACATTTAAAACATTGTAAATTAATCATCTACTTATACTAAAGCACTTTTAAGGTTATAAAATATTCTATAAATAATTAGTTTTTCCTTTTAGCATGTAAAGGAATAACTCATTTAGCATTACGGTTCAGGAGAAAAATGCGAAACACGTTTTGTACCAGAAAAAAAAAGAATCAACTCGTATAAAAATGAGCAGTTTGATAAAATATGAAGCTCTCTACAGAATAGCGAAGCCAGAATATAATGTTAATTTTGGACCTCTTTTCTATCTGAAAGAATATTCCAAATTCGTATCCTATTCTTTAACATTAAGCGAAAACAGCCTTAAATTATTTTTTTTAAAGTAATATACCCTTACATGACACAAATAAACCTCACATTCGTTACAATATTGAATGGAAAGAAATCCCCATCAGAACACTTTAGACATTCCAATAGAGTTATATATTTTCACTGAACTTCTAATGTTGGGACTCGTACACTCACGGCAGTGTTCGATTTTAATCTTTCCATTAGTGGTGTTCTGTCTTCATTAGTTTCTGTGTAGGGAAGAGTCAAGTTCAAACTCTTGTTCCATTGTGCAGTTATCGTCTAAGACTATCTAATGATGTGCAAAATCCTTTCATCAACCGGAACTTGACTAATTGCATCAGCGTATGAATATTCTTCCGCTTTGTCCACACGCCCTCGCCGTCATATTCACTTTGTTGCCACTCGAGACTAATGTTGTATTGTATGATTCTCGGTTAAAGATAACAGTGTACAATGTATTGATTCTGTAAGTCTAACAATCTTCATCCGGAAGACAAAGTAGATAAAATTGAGGAAATGTAAAATCTTAGATGTTTTCAAAAGCGAAACACTGAATTTTTACCCGGAGTTGTTTTTTAAAATTCATAAATAAAATTTGGAGGTTTTTAAAGTAAAAATGAAAGTGAACTTACTTTTAAAGAAAGATTTAATTAATTCAAGACCTTTTTTTCTTTTTTCAAAAAAGAAAAAGAAATGTATTCTCTCAGTTATCTAAAAATAAGAATAAAAAAACCAAAAAAAAACCAAAAGAATAAAAAAAAAAAAGGAAAATTTCAATGATAAAGGGAAATTAATTAAGATCTTAATAAACGTATTTAAAAAATTTTTTTTTTGGCCCAATTTTTAATTTTTTGGTTTCAAATTTTTTTCTTTTTTTAAATATCTTTAAAATTTTTTAAATTTTTTTCCCAAAAAAATTTCCCAAAACCACCCTCGTTGAAAATTACATTAAAAATTAAAAATTTTAAAAAATTAACACTGCTGGCCACCTTTGGGGGAAAAAAAAAGAAAAAACTGAAGGGGGGGGAATTGCAAAAAGTTGGAAACCCAAAGGTTTACAAAACGTTTTTCCCTTTTTTTAAAAAGGGGGGGGAAAAGATTTTTGCCAAAAAAAATTTTAAATTTCATTTGGGGGGGTTTCCCCCAACTTTTCCGGCCTGTTAATTCAAAAGGGGTTGGGCTTGGGGGGGTTTCGAGGGAATGGGTTTCCCCCCCGGCAATTGTGGGGTTTTCCTTTGCGGTTTTCCCCCGAAAAACGTTTAAAAAGTTTTGTCTCCGAAAGAGAACAGCAATTCCCAAGGCTTTTGATCCAAAAAACCCGATTTCCCCGCCGGAGGAAAGGATGGGGGTCCGGGGGGGTGGGTTTCTTTAGGAGAAAAGGGTATTGGGGTACCGAAACCAAGGCAACTTGGTAATGGGAATGTAAAATCTTTTGGGCAATTTTTCCCTTGAGGGGTTTTGGGACGGGGGGGGTTGGAATCACCCCCTGCACCCTTTTAGTAGACCGGGGTTTTTTAAAAGGCCGGCAATTGGGGTTTTGGACCTTTGCCTTCCTTCCCATTCCACACCCATTTTTAACAAAACGCACCACAGGGGGCCGGCCTGCCAAAACCCAACACCATTTAAAACCCCGGTGGTCTTCCCCCAAAAAGGGTCCATTTGCCCGGTTACCCAAAACCCCCGGGCCCACAGCTAAATTTTTGGGTGGGAATTGGGTTGTGCCCCGGGGGTCACGTTCTTTGAAAAACCAGGGGGTTAAATGGTAATTCCCCTTGGGGGCACCGGGGGAAGGTTTTGGCGGGAAAACCTCTTAAAATGCAAAAACCAAAAATTTTTTGGTCCTTTTATAAAAAGGAAAAAATTTTTGGGTTTGGTATCCTTGCCTTTTTTTGGGGTTTTTGCTTTTCCGGTTTTTTTAAACCCCAGTGAAACACTTTTTGGGTTTTTGGGGCCAATTCCCTTTTTTACCTTCGGGCTTTGGAAAAAAACAGATTTGGCAAAAAAAAAACGGGGTCAAATTTTTTTTGAAATTCAAATATTAAATTTTTGGGTTTTATTTTTTGAAAAACATTTTTTTTTTCCAATTTTTTGGGGAAAAAAAACCCAAAAAACCCCACTGCCCAAAGCAGAAAAAATTTTTTGGCAGCAATAATTTGTTGGCCTGCTTGGCCCCCAAAAATTTTTCAAGTCCTTTTTGGTAATGCCCACTTGGGGGCATGGGAAATTTAAATTTTTGGGGAAATTGGGTACTAAAAATTTGGCGGAACCTATTAAATAAGCAAAAAAATTTTATAATTTTCATTTGTTTGGGTTTTTTATAAAAAATTTAAAAAATTTTGGGGTTTGGTATTTTCCCCTAATTCATTAAAAAAATTCCCAAAAAAAATTTTTTTTCTGTCTGGGTTAATATAGTATAAAAAAAATTTTTAAATAGTATAGAAGGTTAATATATATATATATAGTTTTAAAAAATTAAAGCCAAAATAAACTTCTTTTTGATCATTTTTTCTTCGCCCAATGTTGCGTTGGTCTTATTGTGTTTTTTTCCAATTATCTTCATGTTACGGTCCGCGTGAAACCCCTTTTCGTGTATGCTGCCCGCCCGGGAAAAAAGGGGTTTGAGTGCCCCTGGTCAATATCTTACATTCCATTAAAATTTTCTGAGCCCACTCTAGGCATAGTTGGCAATGACGCTTGGTCAAACAGTGACTCACGGGGGGATGTTTGCTAACCCCATACCCAACGGTGTCCGCTAAAAACTGTACATTCAAAAACTTTTTTACCTGCATTTGGTTTCAGCTGAGCCACTGTCTGGCGCTAAATTTTGGGCCCCGGGGGCGGACGTTTTTGGGGGCCCTTTTTTTTTGATGACGTGGATGCCCAAACAGCTAGGTATCTATCTACTTCTGGTTTCGCCGTTATTTATCCACTTTCCATAAATATTTAATCCCCGAAAACCCTACCAATCATTTCTGCTTCGGGAAAATACTTGTGAAAGGGGGGGGGTAACCGAGTGGGGATAGGTATCGGATCGTGGCTTTGCCTTTTCTTTTGGGGGGAAACCCCCCTTGGGAAAACCAGCCGTTTAGGGCGGGGTGCCGTTAAATCTGTGGAGTTGAAAGGAGCCCATAAAAGAATATTCAGTCGCCAAAAACCCCCCGGTTTTGGGTGGGTGCGTGTTAATATTCAATCAATCAATCGAAATACTTGTTTCCCCCAAACCCCCGGGGGCATTTTCAATCTGCTCTTTGAAATTCGCTTGGATCACGAAAACCTTTTTCCCCCCTTTTAAAAAAGTAGGAAATGATGGTTTTCCCCCGGGATCAATTTAAAACCCTTCTCTCTTATTTAAGGGGGTTTCCCTCCCCGACCGAGTTCATTTAAAATATGAGGTTTATACAATGTTTTTTCCCCGGGGGGGGGAGTATAATAGCGCATCGATTTACAATCAAATATCTCGAGTTTTTTAAATTTTTAGACTTTTAATCAAAAAAAACAAAAATTTTTTGACACCTTTAATTTTTGGAATGAATTTTTGTCTTTTTTGATCGTAATTTTTGATTTAAAAAATTTTAAAAAAAAATTTTTCAAATCTCATTTTATTTAAAACCCAATTTAAATTTCCCTTTATCAACGTTAAAACATGCGAAATTCACGGAACGTATGTGGCCCCTACCAAAAGGTCTTTAAAAGGCTTTGTTTTTCCAAATATTTTTTTTTTGAAAAAAAAATAAAAGTTTTTAAAATTTAAAATTTTAAATTTTAATGAAGTTGGAAAAATTTTTAAAAAAATTTCCAAAAATTTTCTTCTCTACAAAATTTTTACATAAATTTAAGGGGACGCGGTACGATTTAAAAAAAAAAACTTTTCCCTGGTTTTTAAAAAATTTTTTTCCCTTTTAACCAAAAATTTTTCGTAAGGGGGAAAAATATTTGCTTAAAATATACAAAAAACAATCCATTTAATTTTTTTAAAAAAATTTTAAAAAATTTTTGAGGTAATTTTAAAACGCTACTCCTCATTACAATAATTGAAAGTACATCCAAAAATTTGATTTTATTTGTCAAAAACCCTTCAACAAAAATTGGTATGGGTTTGGGGAAAAAATGATTAAATTCTAAAAAAATTTTTTTGGTTTTTATGAAAAAAAACCCAAAACTATAAATTTTTAAAAATTCAAATATTTTTTTAAAAAAAAGTATTGCTTTTTATTCCCAAAAAAGCTACCAACTTTTTTTATACATAATTTAGCAATCTATAAAAAAATTTTAAAACATGCAATAGAAAAAAAACCTTAGCATTTTAAATGAAAAGCCAAAAAGATTTTTTTTTTTCTGGTAAATCAATTTAAAGTTTTTTTTTACTGTAAAAAAATATATAAGTGCAATAAAAATTTCTAAAAAAATTTCTGTATAACCACATGCACATGACAAAAATTTTATAACGGTATTATATGGGAAAAATTTTAAATTTTTTATTTTTAAAAATTTTAAAATTTTACTACCCTTTTTTAAAAAGGCCGGAAAAAAATAACATACGAACCCATTTTACGATGATTTTTTTAAAAAAATTCTATTTTACATCTTCAAAATATTTTTTACGTTTATGTTTTAAAAAAAAAAAAGGACTATATGTAATCCCCCTTTTTTTTTCTTTGAATATTTTTCTTTTTTGCAGATTGGCTGGTTTAACTTTTCGACGTGCTATGCGAAAAGGGGGGTATTTGGGGATTTCTTTTTTTTTTACGTCTGTAATCCGGGGGCGGGGTCTTCTTTTGGGAAAAGGGGTCCCAAAATTTAAACCTTTTTGTATTTATTTTTGGGGTTTCAAAATTTTCCAAAGTTATACTCTGATATTGCCTTTTGAAACGGGTATAAATTTTGCCTTATTTTTTCGAAGTTTTTTTTTAGAACACTTACTCCAAATGCTATTCGGGCTCTCTTTTCTTTTTCCTGGGCAAAAACGGCGTCCTTCAAAAACTATCAGAAGCTAACCTTTTTTATATAAATTTGGGAAAAATTTTTTTCAAGTAATCTGGATTTATTGGTTTTTTAATATTAAATTTTGGTTTCAGGTTTTCACCTTTAGCTAAGGCTCTTCGAAAAAACACCCACGAATCTTTTCCCAAAGGGGGGCATTTTAAAATTTGGTTTTTTTTGCAATTTTGGGTTTAAAGGGGGTTTTGCCCGCCCCAAAACTCCACAGAAACTTTTTATAAGCCTTTCGTTAGGTTTTTTTTTTTTTGCAAAGGGTGCCCGGGGTTTTCCCCTAAAGTGATCCCCAGCCCCTCCAAAAACTTTCACAAGATTACGTAAACTGGTGCCTAACCTTTTTTACGTGATTAATAAATCTTCCCTTTTAAAATTTTTTAACATCTGGTCCATATATTTTTTGGCTATTTAAGAATTTATGAGTTTTAAGGGATCAACAGAAAAACAAAGTTGTGTAAGCCACATGCTTCTGATCAGACCAAATTTTTGCTGCAACCTTTTAATTTCCATTGCTCCTGATGTCCCAATGTGGTTAATCTGGCAGGGGAATTTTTTGGCCAGAATACCAAACATCGTATTCAGCTGTGGTTTCCAATTCATTTTTTGCACTTTCCCTATAGGACAGTACCCTTTCTCATAATTTCATAGTCAATACCGTATCCTGTTAAAATTAACCAACCCCCACCCATTTGGGATTTTGTGTCCTCGGGGCAACCATGTCCCCTCAAATGAAACAACAATATCAGTAACATTTGACCCTTATTGATCCAATTTGCCGTATGCTTTTTTGAACGCTATTATGTACATAGTTCAACACAGTTTGGGAAGCAAGAGGTACACTGAGTTAATGTGCATTTAATTTCATTAAAGGTTTACTCGACATAAAAGGTATATTGAAACATGAAAAATTTTCAACCGATGCATGGCCCCACTGATTCAAGAAATGCTTGAACACAACATTCACATCGAAAGGTGTAGATGTATTTGATTTTTTCAAGTCTTGAAGAGAGAGTTCCATTTTTGCTCAGAACATGTTTTACATACCAGTTTTATGATAGAAAAATCCATATTTATGTCCAAATTCAATTTTTAAGTTGACTGGTTGCAGCTACCACAAAAGTATACAAAATATCACACGGAATTTTGTCAACAATTATATAATTTGGGTCCATCATAGGTATAAACAACATTTTCTTGTTCTAGTACACTTTTCTTGCATAGAAACTCTTTCATTTTTAAAAATGCTATAGCACCTGAATGTTGAGCAACATTTGAATTGTGCTCTGAATTCCATATTGTTTTCAGTTTTGTTTCAGTGCACCACCCTTTTGGTCTTAATTTACTTGATTTGTTTTTCCTCTTTGTACGAGGCATGTTTACTATTAAAAAGCTGGATGAATCCCTTTATATATAAAAAAACTGTTAAACTGATAAAACGATAAAATAATTAGTCTTGAAAAACTTTTTTAAACCAAAACTAAGTATTTCAAAAAAAATGAAATAAAAATTAGCAGAATAAAAGAAAACCAGTATAAAACTCAGCAAATGTAACAAACATAAGAATGGATTACAATCTCTTCACTTTATTTCAAAACTGTATTTTAGAATTAATTAGTTGGCTAGAAAAATGAAACGGCGTCTGTTAGAGCAAGAATGATGTCAGAATGTGTTTTGACAGGGATATGGATGTCATAACTTTGGATTTTTTTTAAATTTTGAGCTCTGAAATTTTGTGAGGTAATAGAAAAATGTATAAAAAGAATAATTTAGGCAAAAAAAATTTTTTTTGATATTTTGACCGATTTTCGTCAATTGAATCGTAGCGTGTCCCCTTAATTTTTAATAAGGAATCCCAATATTCATCGAAGATTGGTCTAAATCTAAAAAAACATTAAGGAAATTAGCTTATCGGAACTTTAAAAACACTTACCTGTCTGTTTTGAAAAAAAAATTGGAAAATTTCATTATTTTCGTATTTGGAGTCTACTTATAAACGAGAGCAGTTCAAATATTCAAAGAAATTAGCAACTTTTAAAATTCAGAAATATTAACATTTCCCATGAATTAGATTTGAAATTATAACTGTTAACTTTTATTTCACCTGAAAAAGAAAGTTAGAATAGAGAAAAAAATATTTAGAAGGAGAAAACATTTTTTGTTTGAAAATGTTTTCTTTCCGAACATATTTTTGTTTGTTCTTGTTTTTTATAAATTATTCTTCTTGAAATAAGCTTGAAATTTTTTTCCTCAAAACAAATTTAGTTTTTTTTTCTCGCAATTTCATCTGTTTTTTGGTGCTTGCTTTAAGCTTTTAAATTCTTTTTGATTTAGTTCCTTGAGTTCTTCATATGATTCTAAAGATAAATTTACATTTAGTATACCCTGCACAAGCCTTTGCTTATATGTTGTTTTCCTCATACGAATAGCTATATTATTCAATATGCATTGTTACACGTATATTGAGTAAATCAATTTGTTGTATTGATTTTTGTTTTCTTTTAACATGTTCTCTATTTTTTATTGAGCTAAAATATAAAAGATAGAAACATGATTTATATATTTCACTCATATTTTATTTATTTATTTAAAAGAAAGACACACCAAAGAAAAGAGAGCTCCAACTACAGAGTGCATGATTGCCAAAGCAAAAACGAACAGCAAAACTGCCAAATAATTTCACCTTCAAATACAATTTAAGAGATGTAAACAGTTAAAAACGCATGTGTAAAGGAAAAAACACTCAAAAAGCACAACACTCAAAAAAAAATTGAGAATGAAATGCATATTAAGAGTTCACACAAAAGCGGTAAAAAATTTACATTTGTTTATTTAAGAGTGTATATTTAAAACATTAAGCTTTTTCAGAAAAATGTGTGTTAAAAATTTTGTGAACTTACATAATGAGAAAATATCTACATTACTCAAAAAGTATTGGGATGGTTTCAAGCCACAACGTGCCATTTACCAAAGAAATTTGTCGTTTTAACATTTCAAAAAGCAGTATACAGTGCTCGATATATTATATAGAATTATAATTTGATCTAGCTTTTCAAATATAATTCAAAGGCACACTGAGTCAAAAAAAAGTATTGGGACACTTTGAAATGAGAAATTTAACAACAAATATACAGCGCATTAATAGAATTTAGACTTCACAATCACTTTTAGACAAGAAGTAAATATAAACTTTTAACAGATAAGATTATTTATAGAAAAATAGCGAGAAACAAAGATATATCGGTTGGTGTGCGAAATCTCATAAAATTATTGGAAAAGAGGGGAATCACTTCTCTGTATAGGAAAATCTTGAAAAAATTGAGTAAGTCTCAATACTGTTTCTAACATCATTGACAGGTTCTCTAGAAAACAAAAAGTATTGAAAACAGCAAAATCAGGGCGTCCAAGGCGTTACGCTTAACAACGAAAAGAGAAAGTGATTGTGTGGAGACTACACATTAATCCAACTAGTATGAAAACATTCCTGCACAAAATGGTACTGGCGTCCTAAAACCACCTTAAGAAACATAAGTATCATGGCATAGTACTCAAAAGGCTCAGATTATCAAAGCAAATAGACAAGCTTAGATTGGTATTTGCTACGTATGTGTGGGCAGCCAAATGGTGAATATTAGAAAATGTAATTTTTGTAGAGGCAAAATATAAAATTTTCGAATCGGATGGCAAGTTAAAACGGGTTACATAGCCCGGTGTACGCAAATGCATGAATAAAAATTTACAGCCTACTGTCAAATATGGAGGGGGTAACCAAATTGTCTGGGCTGCATGACAAGCTCTCTATGTCAAACCTAAAATGTAACATGTTATAAGGAATAAATATGTCTATTTTTTGACATTTCTGCCAACAAGATAATGACCCGTGACCTACTGCAGATTGCAAGTAATGGGTCCTCTCCAACTAGTAAAGTTATTAAGAGTCCCGGGGATTATTTGCAACAAAAACTATATATGAGCACCAAATTTCTAAATAAGCAGTGGATTTAAGAAAAATATTTAGTCAGAGAGGATCAAATCTTATCGATCATTTTGCAAAATTGATCCATCCCGCCACAGCTGAATTTTATAGTCATAAAAAGTATATGACCCAACAAGATATTAAATTCTAAGATTGAATTGTTTTTCTTAATTTATTGGGAAGTGTCTTAATACTTTTTTGAGCACTGCTTTTCTTTTTGATTTCATTTATTTTCATAATTGTAAACCATAGTTTCATTAATGTATGAGTTTTGTTCAAATTATTATTATTTGTATTCTACCAAAATAACATTTATATACTTTTTCTTTTCTTTTTTCATTTGTATGTTTAAGGCAAAATACGATAAAAAATCTATGAACTACAAGTGCCCCAAGTTTTGAGTGACTGTATATAACTACATCTGATGAACTTGTAGCCAAATAAATGTTTCAAGCTTCTCGCTGGTACAGAAAATGAATATTGGCTAAAATATCAAAGCTGTTCTAACGTACTAATGATGACTTTTATAAAAAGAACACAAGAAATATCTCGTCGTGATTTTAAACCGGAAATACCAACCGTAGTCTGTTTTATTAATACAAGTATTTTTGAACGACTAAACTTTACAGAACGGCTTAAGCCTGAAATGACTAAAAATTTTAGGATGTAAATAAGAAAAAATGAAGCCTTTTTTTTTCTAATCTAATATAAGAATTTATACTGATTAAAAGTAGCTCGTTGATATTTTTCTACAAACCATATTAAATAATTTTCTGTTAAGAAGAAATCATTTCCCATAAGTATCATTATAAAAATACTCAAATACACACATGAAAAATGCTGCTAATATTTCCATCATTAGAACTTTTTTCAGTCTCAAAGCATTTCACTGAATTCATCGATCCGTCGTCCTTACCCAGCCTGAATGGTGAAAATCGTCACTTTCGCATTATCAAACCTCCCTTTTAATCTCTTTTAATCCCTTTTGTCGGACAAGACCTCCTGCACACAATCGAAAAGACGTGATAGAAGAGTCCTACACCCTCCACTTGATCCCGGAACTACCCCTCACGCCTTCCCAATTACAGCTGGGATAAAACCCTTTGTAAATCATATATGTTGTCAAGGGAAACGAAACGAATAAAATGAAAGGAGTATACGTGAGTGAAAAATGCATTAGAAAGAATGCAAGTTATTCTTGGCTCAGAGATGTGCCATTGCTAGGAGTTTCTACACAAATAATAAATAGATCTGTAGGCGCATCAGTCACAGCATTTAACCTTTCAATAAGCTGCCATTGTTAAGTGTTTTCTCCTTTTTCATCCACGTACTAGACTTATTTATCTGACTACGAAAGCCGATACCCAGCAACCATGCTTCAGACCACTTTTATACAGTAAAATAATAGGATCTTAAATCTTAGACTTAATCTCTTAGCTTAAATCCCCTTAAAAGGTTGAGTGACCGTTGAAAGGTTAAATAATTTTCTCAGACATTGCTTAAAACATATGATCTAGTTCAAAGTAAAGTCTTGAAGGGGTACGAATCTTAAAAGTGTCATTACCCATGGGGTCAAATTGATAGATTTTGATGTCTTACTTCGGGTTTAATTTGAGGTTTTTAAATATATGATTCGAAGAAATAAATAAAAGTACAATTCTGATTTTTACACTTTAAATTTATTTACAAAATAAACGTTTGTAGCGGCATTTGTAAAATCGCACTTAACCACCTTGAGTTGGAAGCGGCCGAATATGAATAATTGAATCTGATTGCAACTTCTCTGCGGCAGCTCAACTGAAATCGTTCGCTATTGATTTGTACCTTAATTTAATCAAATTAGAATATATAATTGTAAAATAAGGTGATTATCAGAAATATAATTCTTACATGGTGTAGTTTTAAACACTAATTAGATAATTCTACTTCAAAAACCTGGGATGCCTCCAGATAACTTATTTGGCTCGAATTTTAATACAAGAATTAAAATAAAGGTAAGAAATACTTTTATTTTGCATTTCATTTGAGAGCCTCAGAAATAAAATTTTCAGTTCACTACTTATATAATTTTTCTGATATTTTATTTGAATGCTAGACTATTATTTTTAGTTTTTTAATTTTGTACCTCTCAGCAAAGTTTTATTCCCCTTATTTTTCCAAGGAAGGGTTACGCGTTACTAATCCCTAATTTATGATGTAATTACTTTTCAACTTGTTTTTGCTTAAGAAATACAAAAAATAAACTCTCTGTATTTTTTTTAGATTGAAAATTGCTTTGACACTAGTATTTATGTCTAATTTCACTATCCCGTCGAGAAAACAATGCATTTTAATATATCACTTAAATCGTTTTTTCTGAATATCGACTGGAACTGTGATAGATAGTCGGATAATTTTCAAAAAGAGGTTACCTAGATTAGACCGCATGTTAGTGTTTTATATGATATTTGACAATAAAAAAATTATGTTTAATATATTATTTTAGCAAAAATTAATCTGTAATGCCTTTTTGTGAAAAAATGCTTCTATTATAACAATATTTTGTCGTATATATCTTTACAGAGGCCTCAACTATGAGTTTTGAGTGCCCACATTATTTTCAGAGTTACAAACCCATTGCAATAATGATCGGCGTTTTTTTCTTCAAATTGCCCCCTGTCGTGTAAAATATGGATAAACCCAC
Source organism: Trichonephila inaurata madagascariensis (assembly GCA_019973955.1). Lineage (NCBI taxonomy): Eukaryota > Metazoa > Arthropoda > Arachnida > Araneae > Nephilidae > Trichonephila > Trichonephila inaurata. Next base: position 29,937 of record BMAV01007028.1, read on the forward strand.
TTGCTACATATATATATATTTCAAAAATTCTAGTTGACTTTTAGAGAGGTCTGGAGCTATATGGCAAAATATTATTATTATAATAGGAAGCATTTTTCACGATAACATTTTTGTAAAAATTATTCTTGTTAATTTTTGCCAAAATATTGTACCTTTTAAATAATTTTTTTTGTCAAAATGTCTAAAAATTGTATACATGTATTCTTAATCTAAGTGACACCCAAATATCATGAAAATTATCCATTTATGCAATCACGGTTCCGAACGGTCGGATACCTTAAGAAGTTTCATTTCTTTCTGTGTTTTTAAGGCTATTCTGATTACCTTCTTTGCTAAAATAAAAATGATATTTATGAAACATTTTGAGAATTTTTGAGGGCACAGTATGACAGTGGAGCTATAATCATATCTTTTACAGGACTTAATAACGTGGTAGTTTGGCAAAAGCTTACAACTTTAGCTATGTTAATGAAGTCAAACTACTCATGTATCATTTGATTGGAAAAACATTACATTAATTAGCCATTTAGTATGGTAAAGTTTATAATCATCAACAAATCATTTTTCAAAATAAATCAGTTGTTAATATATATCTTCAGGCGGATTAATTTAATATTCTCCTCTCTTCAAATCTTTTGTAGTTTAATTTATAAAATTATAATGCAATTGCTGGAAATATGCTTTTTATCACTGTCTGACTAATAACTGTTTTCATAACTGATTTTCAAAATAGAGTTTATGGAACATAATGCCACAGATGAAGTGTTGTTTTGGAAGTTGTAGATGTTGTAGTCCGTTCTACATTATATTATAGAAGCACTTTTTTAATCAATTATGCGTTGGATAATGTTGATGTAATTTTCTTTTGTAAAGTTCATAAAGTATTAGAGCTATATTCCTCACAGGAAACCGATTTTCTTAAAACGGAAACAATCAAAAGGAATTTTGTCGGGGGAAAAATGCGATTAATTAGGAAGAAATATGCAGCAAGTGTAATTTTTTAATATTTTTTAATTATTTTCATTGTTTTTATACTACACATTTAGTTGCACATGCATTATTCTTTTTGCAGTATCTAATATACTTTTTATTTGCATCTCATGATTAATAAAAAAATTTTAATATTCTTCTGCTTTACATGCTTTGATAGTAATTTAATATTCCATTGTGAAGTTTCTTATTGTTGTTTCTATCTGTGATGTAAATTTTACTAACACAACAAAACCAAATAATATCGATTGGTGTGGTAATCAAATTGTAGTTATTTTGGCAGGATCTGTGTCTTAATTTTCCATTTATTCTCTCATCCGAATTACATTTTTTCATTAAATACCTGTAATTTAAAAAATATATGTATACACAATATCGAATAAATACAAATGTATTCTTTCTTAACTTAAGTAAGTTATATATATACCATCTGTTTTGTATAATATAAGTGAAAATTTTTTTCAAAAAATAAGTAAATTTTAGTATAAAATATTACTACTATAATGCCTATTTTATTTCAAATGAAAAAAATCTAATTATTTTCAATGCAAATTTTTTTACTTTCTCTTAATGTCTTAAAGAATGACACTTATCAGTAAAAATATAATTTGGACAAATTTAACACCACCCTGTGATTAGTTTTACATGTTATAGTGACTGTAAATGAAGGAAGAAGTCAGTTTTTAAAATATCTGTGCTTTATTATTCTTCTGCTACATACAGTTAGCTTCAACATGGTGTCATTTAGTGCCCAATCGGATGAATGATAATAGCGAGAGGAGCCACCAGTCTCTTCCTCTCGGATTATGCTCTATCTTTACACCACAGCTCGCTGTCACCTTTTAAATAGTAGTCCTATTCACCCTACATTCTTACGGGGTACTCAAGAGAGAGCTCCTTCAATTTTATTGATTATCTGATTTTAAGCCGCTCTAGACCTGATATATATATATATACCAAACCTCCTCCACATTATGAACCTCTATATTGTGAATTTTTCAGTATAGCGAGCTTTTTCCTGGAACCAAGAACATTTCACAATTTTTTTTCGTTAAATAACCTCCCAATAGCGCAGTGCATTTTCTATATAACGAAATTTTTCTCTTATGATTCCATTTTTTTTTCTCTCTATTTTTGAAGTGTTTATGGACATTTCAAGTTATTCGCTCTTTTAACACATTTTATGGTAGTCATAAATCTTGAACTGGTTTTATTAGGTGCCCAACTCGCTGAGAGCAATAGAACTCTGGGCGTTTCATCCAAGAAGTGCAACCTTTAACCCCCATTGTCCAGTTTACTGCATACATTTTCAATATCCCCTTTCACCAGGGGCGTAGCTACCGCTGTATCAGCCCTATCAATGATACGGGGCCCCCAAGCTACAGGGGCCCCAACATGTGTAACTACAGTCCTACTACCGAGGGCTCCATACTCGCGCGCCCAGCGCACTTTTGATACAGTGTCCATTCAAGTAGAACAAGCTACGCCAGCGTTTCACCCTTGGTGGAGTTGCTGTCTCGTGTCCCCGCAGTTCTGAATCCGTCTCTGTTCATTTGTAGTTTTGATCCGTCGTACTGGTAACTTCGATTCTTGTAGCTAGAAAATCTCAAAACGCAGCAGCTTGAGCATCAAAGAAAATTTTTAATTCTTCAGGAAGTGGATTAAGGCGTCAAGAAGCTTTCCTAGCGGTTTTTCTTTCTTCTTTTTTTTTTGATAGGTAAGATATATAAAATAAATATATATATATATTAATTTTCAAATAAGTCTGAATAATTACATTTTAAATAATATATAGTGTTTATGAATTTAAAATTTGTTTTATGCGGTTTATAAAGAAAATTGAAAGATGGATCTCTATAAAATTTTACCCAACGTACTTTTTCTTGGGAATTTAGCGACTTCGCTATATAGAGGTACGATTGTATATATATATATATATATATATATATATATAATGCTCCCTTAAATTTTTATTTTTATTCCTATCTTAGTAAATCAAAGCCTTAAAGCGTAATTTTTACACTGAACTTCAGCACTCATACACTATTCATCTTGTTTTCCATTTTACAAAGAGAGTAATTTTCACTTAATATGTTTGAAACTATTATTATATGAGGTATCCAGAGTATTTTTACATATATATCACCTTCATATCTCTTAAAAAAGGTGATGTTTAATCTACGAATAGTTTCATTTTAAATTAATATTAATATGATAGTTTTAACAGATAATTTTACATATAGATACAAATAGCTTTAATGCAATCTTCTTCACGGAGTGTTTGTTTTCCATCCCGAATTGTGAAGGAAAAGATAGACAAAATGTGAACCAAAGTAAAAAAATAATTGATTTTTACCGTTTATTAAATTCAAACATGATTAATTCCTTGCAAATTCTTGGAACAGCGATAAAATTTGAAACCTGATTAGTTTTTCATATGAAACAAAAAGCACCCAAGAACAATTCTAATAAATGAAGCTTATTGATTTTGGAATGAAGATATTATTTTGGTTTGATTAAATGAAGATATTATTGGTTTATCTATGGAAATACTCGTAGATAAATCTTCCCTACACTATTTGACCAATTCAGAATAATTTGGAATATGTGTGACATCAAATACCTTGAAATTAACTTTTTGAACTATCTTAAGAGGTGACATTGAAATTACCAACATTTTTACAAGGACAAATAATATCTTTTTAAGTCGCTCTTAAACAAGTATCTTTTCAATTTAAAATAATAGAGCTGTATGCAAATTATTATAGATAAAAGAAATTACGACGGTTTTATAATAGAAAAAAATACAATGTCGGTATAAGAAAAATAATTATATTCAAACAAAAACTGGGTAACGCATCGAGAAATCCAAAAATAATTAGAATACAAAGATGTAGTATATTCTGAAAACAAAACAAAAGTACCATTTTGCAGTACTTAGATCTATTAAGTTTTTCAGCCATTTCTCATTTGCATAATCATATTTTTAACGTTTCCTTTTTAAAATGGTTTTTTAATAGTCATTTAGTCATTATATATACTATTATACCGTTTCTGTCTTGCGCAAAATCAAAAACGTGTGTATCTATTGCATGCATTGACACTCATAAAAAAAATTAATTATAACTTCCATTATATTTTTCTCGCTAAAGCCTCGATTGGCTTGCTCTTTTGTAATCCTCGCCAACAACAAAAAGCCAAGTTCCTGAAATTCCGCCCTTTTTCCCTTGCTTACATTGAAACAAAATAAAAGTCTTCCGAAAAGATAACATTGATAATCATTTTTTTTTCTCATCTCGCACATTTCACTACCAAAAAAAAAAACCTTAACGTAACTCTTTAAAAGTCTTTGAGTACATCTTGAATCGACTGCGACTCCAAATAAAGATTAGACCTTGGATCTTTGTTAACTCCGACAAGGTCAACATATCTTCGAATCATTTGCATACAGTTAAATACTTAGTACACAGCAATTTGAATGTGTAATGATGCTAGAGAGGTGGTTTTCATCCCCCTTCCTTTCGAATTCACTTCTAGTGCGAGATAAACGACAAAAAGACCTCTCAGACCCAATTATTCGTAACAAAGAACACAAGTTGATGCTTCTCTTGAACCCCAGGAGAACGTTCTTTTGTTGCGAAAGTTGAGGATTCGTTTTTCTCGTAACGTTGAAAAGCGAAGGGTTGAAACTGAATTTGGGATCGTGATGTTGGTAAAAATTGCATGACTCCGTTGACCCTCAGCGTACGCTTGGGTAACCGACCGATGCGCCGTCGAGAGAATTAAAAAGGTTTACCACAATTAGCAATGCGTCATCTCCTTGGCAGATAAAGAAAGTGTACAGGAATGGAGAGTGTGGCTCTTTTGTCACTTTACTTTTAATCTTGATACGCGATACGTGTGCGAATGATATTTAATTTCATTTTTTTTCTGTATGTATAACATTCCGAGCTAGCTCAAGAACTTCTTTTTCTCAATAATCTTTAATCGCGCAATGAACGATAAATCAAAATATGGAAGTTTTATCAATGTGAGAGGAACAATTTCAGTGGTGGAAATAACAACTATGGGGTAATTTGGAGGGTAAAAAAAAATTTTTAATGGAGTAAAATGCTAGAAATACGCGCTGCCCTTTTCCCCACAAACCCTATTTCTTTAACCTTAATTTAATTTTTCCACCCCAGAAAATCAGGCTCTATTATCATTAAGTCAATTTCTTCTATGGGGCAAAAAAACCTTCTCCTGCTTATGGCTTATAATTTAAATTATTTCTTCACCCTAGAACAGGGATTTATGAACTTCAATGGCACGCGACAATTACTTGGGCATCGCCTACGATCAAAAACGGTTAGCATTTTTAGTTCAAAATAACAAAAGTTCACTATGAAGTGGTCACTTAATAAACGCGAAAGCTATCAGTCGCAAGCTACAGACAAATGCCAACATTTCAAAGAAGAATTGAATGTAGTTCTTAAGACAATAAATAAAAAATATTATCTTCAAGAGGGGATCTCAATGTTTTTGACGCTAAATTGCATATTTTCAGAAACGATATTATTACAAGAAACTACTAGTACTTGAACTTGAAAAATCAGGACGAAGAAAAGTTATTCAAGAACTTATTTCCATAATTATTATAAAATCTGATGTGTGACTTCATTTGATAAACTGAACTTGTTCCAATTCGATTGAAGAAGTCGAAGAATTTGAAATGCAACTGTGCTTGATTTCCAGTCTATAGTTCAATATGGTTTCAAAAATTTATTAAAACAAGAAAAATGTTGGATTGAAACGGAAATTAACAGCAATATAAGTAAAAATGTCAGTAACGAAATTTTGGAAATCCAGATACATTTAACTGTTTGAAGAAGCTGGATCATGCTTTTTTAACGACACTAATGTTACTTTAATTTGAATTACACGTATATCCAAAACATTTACTGCTATACAGTGCAAAATGTATTTTTCAATAATAAATATAGTTTTGAGAGGTTAGCATTTAATTTTATTGTTTTCCACAAAAATCACAAGTCATAATTATTTGACGGCACGCTCATACCCCCATTAAACACTTTTTAGAAAAAATGGCATCGTTGATCCAAAAGCAATACTGTCATTGCCCTAAAAAGTTCCCCTTATATTTTTTTTGCTTATATACTCATTTCAACATTTTTCCATTTTTTTCGAGAACGAAAGGAACGAGTACAGATTTATTTTATGGGGGAGTGAGTGAATATTAACACCGCACTTATGCCCAGCTGCTCGAGAGTTTGCCAAATGGTATCCTGTACTTTTGAGCCATGCAAAGCGATTATGACGAGACGTGAGCTGGCACCCCTTCCCTAAACTTCCACACCACACCAACGAGAGGATGTTTGAGCCTCAACATATTTAACGTGCATCGGTCCCCTTTGTACGGTTCTTCAGAGGTACTATTTATTCTATGGAAGGGGAAAGTTCTAAACGGAAATGCCATGGACAGGCAAACTTTCGTATGTTAAAAATTTGTAGATTTTTTCAGTCTATTTGAATATAAGTGCTCCGAACCCCCTGTATGTACACCACTGTCCTTCTTTATATTAAACTTTAATTTTTATTTTTTCTTTATTCCAGAAAGCCCACCCCAACCAAATTTACTGTTTTCCACACACCAAACTCAATTTCTTCTCACTCCTTCAAAAATAAGACCTCTCTCTCTCTCTCTCTCCACCTACTTAAGACTTAACTTGAAACATTTGAAAACCCGTAGATTTTGCTTGTATATCTAAATTAATTTCGTTCATGGTTTCATCTTTTGAATATTTACTCTTCATACATTCTTCACTCTAACTGGAAGCACTTTTTTCTCATTTATATTGATTATCATTCTCTTAAGTTTAAGTTTTTTTAAAGTTGCCTTTTATTTAAGTTTTAGAGAATTTAATTTGAATATCAGTTTCGAATTTCCTCTCAAATTTCGATTTTATTCGATTTAGAATTTATCACACCTATTTCAAAAAAGGGGAATTGGCTAGTAATCTCTCACTTGTATGCGTTCCCTTAAGAATTCAAGTTGAATAGAACAATATCATGAGACAACTAAGCTCTTCCTGTAAGCGTATAAGATATTTTAAAAATTTGATATAAAAAATTATAGCAATAATTTAATGCAAAAAAATTTTTTTTGTGCTGTTAAAATATTTTTAGTTGTTCCTTATATTTTGAAATGGCCGTTATCTGTTCTCGAGAAATTCAAAGCCTTTAATGATGAGTTTCAACTAAATGGTATTGAATAATAAATGTTTTATACCCAAAGTTCCAGAAGACACGAAACAAATTATTTTCATATTTTGATGTTTTATTTCTAAGAGTATTAAAATATATTTGCATTTCAGGTGTTTTTGTAAGACAAAAAAAAATCAGAAAACAGTCAATATTTATTCGCACTGATCGAGTATGAGAAGCAAAAATGAATTTTGTGTCAAGTAAGTTCACTTCAAATTATACATTAAAATAAAAATTTTTTCTGTGATGTGCGATCAGCACGCATAAGTACTATTTATCACTTATCGAAATTGAACAGGATAAATAACATATAGAGAGAGTGAGCTAATAGTAAGAATTGAAAAAGATACACGAGATCCTGATTATCAGTCCATGCAAGCGAGTAAAAATGCATATTTTTTCGATTACATTCATTTTGAAGGAATCGGGAGGTTAATTACTTTGACAAACATTCCAAAGTCTTTGGTAGGGGTAAAAAAAATGAGAAATTCATTTAGGGCAGTGTACAGAGATAATTATGAGCTATTTAATTAAAGTGAGTACGTAACTTTAGCATTATTAGCGGATAAACTTAGATAAAACTCGTAAACTTCGTCTTAATAAACCAGAGAATTTACATAATATTCATTATTAACCTTGACATAACTTCAAGGTCACTTCCCTGTAACTGAGGTATATTTTTTTCCTGGGAAGAAACATGTATACTGATGGCACATACCTCAACAATTTTCTCCATCACTCTATTGATAAAAATGCAGTTAACGTTTAAATTAAGGAACTACAGCATTTAGAGAATTTCTTAATGAAAAGTAGAAAATAATAAAAATTCAGAAATATATTATTTTATCACAGCATATCTTCACTTTTCATTTTGTTTCAAACAACCTGTTAGTATTTCAGAATTATTTGACTTAGAATTACTTGATTTTATTTTTAATTGATATTCCTTATAAGTCACAGAATGTCACCAAACGCAAAACGTAAAGAAGACTGAATTTCTATCTTTCATAAGAGAAATATATCACAGAAAATTAAATTCTTATCATTTTATCAAATGAAGCATTGAGAAATTAACATACAGTTTATTAATTGATTGCACAGTATAAATTTAAGTATGTTTATATTAAAAAAATATTTTATGAGCCTAGTTAAAACGTATAAATTTCTTTTGTTGTGTGTGTGTTCTTATTTAGTTTGGTAGTAGTTTTGAATATTTGAATAGTTGAGTTGAGTTGAGTTTGGTGTTTTATGGCGCAAGAGCCAGTTTTAGCTGCACTGCGCCAAACATTCATAGGTCTGTGGTCTGACGGAAAAAAGACAGCGAAATTGATGACAAGATGGAGGGTCGAAAATAGAGAAGGATCACTGGGTACTAAAGAGAGTGTTTACCAAAGAGAGTAAACCCCTTGGGAAAAGGAAAAGATCACTAGGGTACCTCGGGATTGTGATACCCGTACCCACCTAAAGAAGGTGAGCCCCCTGAGGGGATTTGAATAGTTGAAGTAGCTTTGATATTTTCTTGTAAAATCTCAAAAAAAAAAATTGCGTTATCATCATTCGGTTAGTTTTTCACACATGATTTGATTTGCTAAATCTGTAATGGGATTTTTAACAAGGTTTCCCACATGAAACCAACCTAGAGTTTTTCTTAAGTCCCAAAAGAAAAGTAATATGTTAATGATATTGATTACACAGCATGTCCACTAAAGTCTCTTGCCACCTTCTTAACTTTGGAACGGCTGCTCCTATATTCCTAAAATGTCTCTAGATATAGTAAAGTAGCCATGCGCAACTGAATTAAACTGCCTATGACGCCACCTGGAGGTTAACTGCGGAGTTAGCATTCCTAGCTTGAAACGGAACGAGATAGGGGAATGAAGTGATTTACAAAGCTACATATGGACTTCAGGGTCGATGACTTGACCTTGTAAGAGGTCCATGTCAGCGAAAAAATAATTTGGGGGTCCATGAGGTGTAAACGGGGGTCTATGATAGTGGCTCACATTAAACCAGATCGTGACTTTAATTTTAAAAGGAAATTTAATCAAGCAGAAGCCATATTTTTATACCTATTTAAAAAAATTTATTTACTAAATTTAATGTTAATTTGCAGTTTCAAGGTAACAGCGTAAATTTTACTAAAACAAGGACCATTTCAGTGTTTCTTTCTAAAATAAAGCTAAAGAAGTATAATATTGGAGGTCGCGAATTTTTTCAATTCGTCACATAGACAAAATCTGTATGGGCGTTTTAACCTGCGTTCAACATTTAAGTTCCCTTTTTTCAAAATAGGTTTGAGAATGCTTTGACTATTGAAATACGACAGCAGATAATAAATTCATATGATCCAGTTGAAAAAAAGGGGCTTATTACAATAGGAACTGACCGGAATAAGCACTAACGGAGATCTTAAAGTGAGGTTTAGAAACGGATGTCAACAATATTAGTTTTAAAAAGAACTACCTGTTATTTGTCCCGGATATTGGAATGTTGTGAGCAAGTTTTTATTGATTTTCTCAGTGAGAAGGAGTTTCAGCGCAGTTGCCAATTTCCAAACAAAAAAAAAAGAAAGGGGAAAAAATCCCCTGAACACAAAGGAAGTTTAGAGTTCAACCTGACGAGATTGATACTAAATCCTGAAAATTAGTTACTGAAGCATCAGATTATTCCATCAGTGTTATTCCAAGTCTTGAGGGGGGAATAATTTTCTAAGACTACAACCCTTTAAGTTCATAAGGTGTATCGTTTCTTTTAAATAAACAGTATTTTGATCTATGTAAAAGTCTAACTTTTTTTTTACATGCTCATATCTTTTTAATTTTTAAAGCTATTATTTTCATACCCGACGTATAACACGCACCCTTAAATTTCGATCTTATTTTTTGTGTTAAAAGTGCACCATTATACGCCGGATTTTATGGTACGTTTAAGCATGAAAAAAAGATAAACCACGGTATTATATACAATCGGGCATCTATATAACGAAGTCGCTAAATTCCCCCAAAAAAGTTCGTTATAGGGTAAATTTGTTATATAGAGCTTCATCTTTCAATTTTTTTTATAAACCACATAAAACAAATTTTAATTCCTTAATACTATAGATTTAAAAAAGTAATTATTCATACCTTGTTGTAAATTAATATATACTTATTTTATATATCTAAACTCTATATATCAAAAAAAGAAAAAGAAAGAAAGAAAAACTGCTAGGAAAGTTTTTTGACGCCTTTATCCACTTCCTGAAGAATTAAATTTTTTTCTTTGATGTTCAAGCTCTTACGGTTTGACATTTTCGAGCTACAAGAAACGATGTTACCAGTACGACGGATCAACACTACAAATGAACGGAGACTGGTTCAAAGACACGGGGACACGAGACAACTTCACTAAGGGTGAAAGAGCATCTCGAGGATGTTTCCAGTAAACTGGACAATGGGGGTTAAGGGTTGCATTTCTTGGATGAAACGCTCAGAATGTTATTCCTCTCAGCGAGTTAGGCACCTAATAGAACCAGTTCAAAATTTATAATCACCATAAAATGTGTTAAAAGAGAGAACAACCTAAAATGTACAGAGATACTTCAAAAATAGGGAGAAAAAAAATTAAACTACAAGAGAAAATGTTCGTTATGTAGAAAATGTACTTCGCTATTGGGAGGTTATTTTACGAAGAAAATCGTGAAATGTTCTTGATTTCAGGAAAAAGTTTGCTATAAAGAAAAATTCGCAATATAGAGGTTCGTAATATGAAAAGGTTCGACTGTATGTTTATACTTCCTAATTTTCCAAGTTCTGTTACCTTTCCCTTTCCATCTCTTAACAATAAAACCTCTGGTCGAACATTTACAAGTATACTAAAAATTTCATCTTTTCGTTGCAAAAAACAACATTGTCCTTTTTTGTGTGTCTCATAGTTATTTACTATCTAGATGCTTTTCTTCATAAACTATAAAAAATACAAAAAGTATACATGGCACACAAAAAAAAAGACAAAGCGAGATGACTTAAAACTTCCTGCCTTGAAGTGTCGTGCTTCAGTGCAGTTTGGAGCCAAGAGAAAACGCCTGCTGCGCTCAATCTATTCTTAAGTGATAGGCCTCGTCTTAAGAGGTTGAACCGAAATTGAAATGTTTTAGATCGATGAACACAATGTCAGAATTGAAACTTCTTTTCGATAACATTACTCTTTGCTATGGGTACTTTGGGAGCAAATTTATGACTGCATGGTAAACAGCAGTAATTCAAAAGCAGCAACTGGGATTTTGACTGCATACTGAGTCGATTGAAGCATTCGATATATCGAATTTACCTCTTTTTCGTTTTACTTCCAGTAACCTGTTAAGTTTAGAATAAGTGCTTTGTGAAATAGGGTTTGTTAAGACTATGTAGGATAAAATGTAGAGAAAAATATCCTTGAAAAACTGGAGAAAAATATGAGATTTTATGTCTAAAAACGTTATGCTTGATAATATTTTTATGTAATAAATTATTCAATTACTTATATAAGATGGAACCGGGCACAGGAAATGACGTAAATTCTTAATCATATCATTCATTTCAAAACATTGGAAATAATCCAAAACGTTTTCTTTATTTATTGTATATTATTACGCTGGATTTCTTTTTTCTATTGAATGCCTTTTTCTTGTTTAATGACAGTTTCTTTTGTTGAAAATTATATTCAGTTACATAATTCGCACGTTTAAAATACCGGAACTTTATCAAAAAAGTAAATTATCATTTCATAAGCTCAAAAATTTCATAAAAAAGTTAACTTTTCACTTAAAATATTTGTTAATTCATATAATTATAATAAACCATATATATATATACAACATTTGAAAAGAATAATTACAAAAACACGACTTCTAGCATTAAAAGTGTTTTTTTAATGAATGAAAACTAATAAATTTCTTTTTAAAAAATTTGTGAAATGTTTTTATATTTAATAAGGGAAAAATTTAACACACGCAAATAAAACCAACATAACTATACGAATTATGAACAAACATGTTCGTTCCATTATCACAATTTATGAAGCTTCTTTAATCATGTACATCATTTTTAAAAGAAGACGCAAAAGTTTTGTTCGTATTCTTGCTTGATGTTCGTATATATTCCCAAACAAGCTATTTATCTCCAATAACACATAAAACCTTTCATTTTTTTTCTGTTACGCTTTGTGACAATTTTATAATGTGTAAGTGTCGTTGTGACAAATGATTCGATTAATATGTTGCTTTGAAATAAATGCAAATGTTATCGAACACAAAAGATATTATGTCGTATTAAGTGGCAACACTCTCTGGCTAGTTCACATTAAAAACTCATTCGATGAAGTTAATTTTCGAGAAACGAAAAACTAATGGATCAGATAATAGGCTTAAGAATTAGAATTTATCTTCCAGACCATAGGCGCATTTAAACATGGACGAACTTTAATGATTTCGTGAATTTTTTTCATTTCAGTTTGAGTTATTTTAATAGTTATCGAATCAAAGTAAATATAATTTGTGCATTCAAAAAACATTACGTTCGGATGCAACATTTTTATTATAATTGGAAAAATATAGTTTGACAATATGAGAGTGATATAATAAACACATACACACATTACCTTTTTAGTTCCTCGAATTACGGGGCATGGACAAAATTGATATTTATTGTTAATTGCTTTCCTAACGTGTTATATGCAGTTTCCAGTGTATTTGAACAGTTTTTTTTTTAATTTTCCTTTTCTTTTCTATGTCCAGAGTCAAAATAGTTAGTGCAAGAGATTTCACATTAACCTTTAGACAGTAAATTGAATAGGGGCTGAACTCTAATGATCAATGAGTATTATTTGTTGTTGCTCTTACTCAGGTTATTGATTATTAATTTTTTGACCTTCTAAGACCAAGAGATAAAGTTAACAACTACCGTAAAATCCGGCATATAAGCGCATTTTTAACTCAAAAAATGATGAAAATTTACGGGCGTGCGTTATACGTCAGGTATAAAAACGAGTGATTTAAAAATAAAAATACCCCACTTTAAGACTTTGAAACATAACATATTTTGTTAATCTGTGCAAAATTTTGAAAAGAATAGTTTTAGCTATCGAGAGGGTTATGTTATCAAAAAAATACTTCAGCGAATAAAACATTACAAAACATTTTTTTTTTCTTTATTTTATATATTTTGAAAAATGTTCATAATTCATGAAAGCAGACGTGAATTGTAACAAACAAAATTGAAATCGGATTAAGTGACGAGCTGACCAATTTATTGCTGGCTAAAACAATAATCCCCTTGATAGCTAACATAACACATATAAATTTTTATTGAAAATTGATTTTAAGATTTAAAATAACTCTTTATTCTACTAATATAGTTTTGGACTTCTTAGGATATGAATAATTCCTCCCTCTATTTGAGATCTTTTTAAAAAGTCTTTATTTTTTTTAATTAAAAAAAACTTAATACGACACCTAATAATTTAGAAAACCCAAAATTTAATATTTTAAAGCTAAATATTGGGTTGGTTATTTTATTTTCTTCAATAAATTACACAATAAAAGTTACATCCAATTTTTGTAAAAAGAAAAATTCAGAAGTTTCAGACTCTCCTGATATGCATAAATATTTTGTGTGTATTGATACTATTGATAACTATATAGCACATGTATGCATCAAATGTATTTATGAACATAAAAGTCAGTTGTCTGATTTTGTAACTTGACCTTTTTTTAAAAAAAAATCCAACATTAAGTAATAATTTGCGAAACAGATAAATTTGACGACATTTTTCGCTTTTTACGAAAATTAAATTTTCAATTTTTGTAAAACTCTCTTTATCAGTCTTAAAAAATTTCGAAAAGCTCTCTCACTATACTCATGGATCTATTATTGGTAAAAATTACCCAGAAACATCCTTCCATTCAATCATCACCAAAAATTCCGAAACAATTTATGTGCTTTATGTATATTTTCACGCAGGACCTAACCATAAATTTTTCTCTGGAAATACATAAATTTACCACGCCAAAAGTTATTCCTTCTTTGAATTCAAAATGAATACCATGAAAGGTTAACGTCCGTTTGCGATCATTTTTCATCCACTTATTCCAAAATACATATTCGCCATGCCATAGCTGACAGCACCGCAGAAGCATTTGTCTAACTCTTGATCTTTGCGAATCTAAACCCAAATTTCGTCCGACTTCTGGACCAAATTGAGCAGATCTAGTTTCAGTAAATGCTTACTGAAAGCTGCTTTTACAGCCGGGCACTTAAATTAAACGGGAGGACCAAGTGAGACCGAATCGCGAGAGATATGGTCACAGAAGATAGGGTTACTCAACCGAGGTTTTATGAGCCATAAATATTTAACTTCGCGCATAACTCATGAAACTAACATAAAACCGTTGAGGACACTGTCTCCGGCCGTTTTATTTTCGTAATGGAATTAGTTCTCTATCAATATTTTGTAAAAACCATATCCATATCCATTCTATGGGAAATAAAGTGGGTCTGTTTAAATTTATGAACTTTTAGAATATTGGTTTATTTAAATGAATTTCACAAGAATAAGCAGTAAAGTTCAGAGAAATTGTTTACCATCTGTGAATTCTGGCATTTAAATATATTTGTGTTTTATACGATATAGCTCTATAGAGAGAGTTATCAAGTCTAACTTAAACGTTAAAAACTTAATTGTTTCATTTCAAGTGAAAAAAGATTATTTCGTTGTTATTGATTTGGAAAGAATATCTCTCTGTTGAGGTTCCTTTATTTCACGTCAGAATATTTCTCGTTTCATTTAATTTTTGCTTAGTCTCTAATTTATTTAAATCATCAGGAATTTTAAGATTATCCAGTCTTAGAATTTTCGTTTTCGGTAATGGTCATGTTACACAATCCTATGTTGTTAACTAAAAGTAGAACTTCTATTGACCGGATTAAATGTTTATTATTTTTTTTCAAACACTGTTTTCAAATATACTCGACCTAGAATTTTATGAATCTACAACACACATCTTGATCACCTCGCGTCTTTCCATATTCATCCTACCACAATACCATTCCTTCCACAGTAAGGAAAAACCGATTCCATCATGCAGCGGCGCCCTCTTTTGACCAACCGAATCATCGCTGCAAGCTAATTCTTTACAATCGTTTCGGTTGTGCTTTAGTTGAAGGGAAATAAATTTATTCAACAAAGTATGTCTTGTGTTTTGTTGTATATCAGCTTATTTCAGAATGATAGTTTTCCGTTCAAGAATAAGTAATAGATATTATGCTTAAGAGTGATGGTTTGTAAAAGGAGACGATTTTATAAAACAATACAAAAAAAGTTGAAAGTAAAAAATAAATATAATTCATTTTCATATAAATTCAATGTAACACACACAAAAAAATTTACTTATATATACAGTTTGTAATCATATTACTTAAAATAATACCTTCTAAGATTTTTTAATGATCGTTTCTAGGTAACAACTTTAAATCGACGCATCATTTGATATTGTTATAAAAAAAAATTCTGTAAAAAGGAATATTTTTAAAGTTAGTCTCTTAACATATCTACCTTTTCCGTGAGACTCTTTTGCATTCAATCTCCGGTTTTATTTTAACTAGTAAGTGTTCATTGTATGATATTGCAGATTTTCCTTGATGTTATGTATTTTTATGAACAAACGAAAATTTCGTTATGAAATGAAATAAATTAAGGCTTTAAATAAAGTTGGGTTTTTTACTTAGTGTTACTTATTTTTAGGCCCAGTGGCCGAGTGGTAGCGTTTCATGCTTCCCCACCACAGATCCGAGGTTCTATCCCCGGGCAGGACGAGGTCAACTCAGTCTCTTTCATCCCTTTAGTGCGTTGATAAATGAGTACCAAGCTTGCTTGGGAACTTAACACTAGTGGTTTTGCGTCAGGTTGACCACCTGACCAGAAAATTTTCTCATGCACCTCAGCGCCCAAGATGAGTACTGAGATGGGCACAGTAGGCCTTGGCTCTCATGGGCTGTTACGCCACTGTGTTTAGTTTAGTTACTTATTTTAATAAAATTAAATCGAATCCAGGTGATAGAGTTTGAGAGAAATCTGCTACTTCAAAAATTTCGAGGAAACATCAAACATTATTCACGATTTATTTATTGAGTATGTAAGAAATATCACTTTTACCTTTAGTTAGACAGCGTGGCTTTTAGTTAGCAAGGATAACAAATTTACGAATGAATCTTATGATAAGCTGTAAAATTAGTTAGAACTGTATATTGGTGCGTTGCTGGTTAAAGCGGACGCTTGAGTTTATTATTATTGATTTACTATTATTTATTATTAATTTATTTATTAATATCTTCTTTTTGATGTATTTATTGGCATCAGCAATACTTGCTCTTCGGACTGGTGAATTTTTAAAATCGAATTCATCAATCCCGGTACCAATCCTTCATTTTCTTCTTTGATGAGTGGTGAATATCAAAGTTAATATTTAATTCTTGAAAGAATACTTATTGAGATGATTCTTTCGAAAAAGATTAATAATTCTCAGATAAATAATAATCAAATATATAAATGTCAAAGCAAAGATAGATTGTGACAAATATGCGTGGTGATCTTCGTTAGTGTAGGGGGGGGGGATTGAAGAACATTATACAAGATAGTAGAAAATTTATACAAGATTTGTGATTAATATTTCCTTCCGGAATTTTTTTAAAGAGGAATAACATTTCAGATATCGTACAAATACCATGACGTTTGACTCCATGCGCGGCCCGAAGAAATTGCGAATAGTGTGAGCCCTCAAAACGTTCCAGAAGGCCTCGCACTTCTGCCAGATTTTGCAAACTCATAAAGGCTACTTTTTCAATTTCTTGTTTTTTAATTCGAATATGTTTAATTGTCTTATGTTTTAATTCGAAGTTTTCTTAAGATTGAAAAAATATATATATTTGTGATTATGTAATCAATAAGGGCTTGACTTCTTAGCCTTAAATCCGAATAAGCCAAAAAACTGGATATTAAGATATTATTGACGAATTTGCTGTAAAACGAGCAAGAAAATGAAACAAAAATTATGTATTGTAACTTTGTTCTAGTAAGTCTGTGACGGGGCTTTCATCGCGTTTTCTTTTAACAGTCCTCTTGGGGTTCTTTTGGGCCAGAATGGCAATTCTTTTCAACCAACTCGAAAAGAAGAACGTGTGATTATTCAAATTAAGAATCATATATATATATATATATAAAGAAATTTAGCTTTCATGCGTGGTGGCTATATGAGGTCTATGTCTAAGTGTGGAAGTGGTTAAGATAGCGTGTAGAAGAATACCACACAAGTCCGAGAATTAACCTACCAGTACCTGTATACCCAAGCTAAAGGTGGATACGAAACCACAAGGATTAGAGCCAGATAAAAGCACGTCAGTTAGGACAAAGAAAGTAGCTGCTTTTCTAGGATATAGCGGTAAGCGACTTTGATTAAGCTATAAGGAAAGTGCGTGTATTAGTGAGATTAGAATTAATCTGTAAAATTAGATATATAGTGGTCAATTACGTGATTATTTGGTAATACGAGTCGTGTCTTTTCATTCCAGATCTGCTTACTTTAATTATTATTATTGTTGTGTATAGTGATTAAGTTAAGATCTTAATAAACAGATATTAAGATGAAAGGTTTGCGTGATTCTTCGTTTTTCCCTACAGAAACAGGTCGCGTAGATAATGGAGAACAGGGACACTCACGGGTAGGTGCCTCACAAGTCGTTTTCCAAACTGTATTGAGACCGTGGTGGCCAAGTGCTCAAAATCACAGACTCGTGGCTGGCTTGTATACTGCTGAAGACCTGCCGTGCAGAGGGGCCCAATGCACGTTAAATAAGTCGAGGCTAAAATAGCCTCTCCTTTGAATGGTGTGGAAGTTAGGAGAGGAGGCACCAGCTCAGGAGTTGTCCTCGTCACTTGACCATGGTTCAAAATTACGAGTTGCCAAAAGCTCTCGTGTAGGTAAATTGTGAGACGTTAATATTCACCAACTCACTCCGAACTGTATTTAAACCTATGAATCAATTATTATTTTTTGTTAATTTTGTAGGGATTTGTTGTATCGTTGCATTTGTTGTCAGTTTTACTCAAATAACTTAATTAGTCATTTCCATGAATTCCTTATAATACTAATTTGTACAATACAATAAATATTGTTTTATTGTGTGAAATTTTCAAAGCTCCCGCATATTAGTTTCGTACTCATTTTTAAGCCCCGCTTTTATTCAGGTGATGGATTCTATTTGGATTGATGGATTTCTAGAATGATTTAAGAATTAAAAATCGAAAATTGAGATTTTCAACATTATTTTCGAAAATTATGCAAAAATCAGATAATCAGTCTCGTTTTTTTTTAAAAAAAGATTTCTTAAAATAAAATGATGCAGATCCAGCCAAACTGGATTATTTGGATCAATAGGTGTTCAATTCGAGAACTGGGTTGAAAAATATACCAAAAATTACTTTTCAATATTGAATTTTAAAATTAATCTAAATTTAACTTCAAAAAATTTGCTTCAAAGCGCTTACCATCACAACTTATAGTTTAAGCATGCAAATTTCAAGGGGGGGAGGGGCATTCCTACGCCATTTTTACACACGCGCACGAACTATTTCTTTTCAATATTTACAAAGGAGAAAAGCGACTCTCACTCACTCATCACGATATCTCCAAAAGTATGAGACCAACAAACTTGAAATTAGGCAAGCATGTAGAGATCTGCTAAGAACGGATTTTCCGAAAATCGACACTCAAGGAGGGTTGCGAGGAGTTAAGGGGCGTTGTAGATAAATATATTCCAGTTTTAAAACTATTAGACCCACATACATGAAGTTTGGCAAGCATGTTTATTTTGTTTAGTAGAGCTCCACTAAAAATGGCTTTGAGGAAATTCACTTTGTAGAAGGGAGTTACAAGAATGTAAAAGATAATTCTACTTCATTTTTACAAATTCAAGTCCTGTCCTTTTTTTAAAAAAAAAAAATCAAGAGGTGAGGTAGGAAAGTTTTTCAGTACAAGCGATCGCTTAATGTTAGAACTTAGATATCAATATCCATATTCAGTGCACTGACTAAAGTCGGTTGTCACTCCCATAATTTATAAGCAACAAGAGCTATAATCATAAAAGTGGTCTCTAGGTATAGTAAAATTGCCACGCTCTACCGAAAAAAAAACTGATTACAGTGCCACCAGATGGACACATTTGAAGTTAGCGTTCTTATCTCAAAAACGGTACTAGATGCCCGAGAAAAGTCAATTATAATGTAGTTCAGAATCATCACCTTATTACAAAAAAAAACATCTTGCGCACATGAATGATACAAATGAAAAGCATAAAACACGAATGTGTTTAGCCGCGTAGAGCAAAACTGCACTTTCCAGAAATGAGGTTTATCTGTCTCTCTTGCTCAAAATGATGTCCTTCAGCAACAATACACATCTGGACATGGGTTTGCATTTCCCACTGTACTTTCAACAGGGCATGCGACACACTGGCAGAAACATCCGTAATACGGTTTCGAAGTGCATACAGTGTTGATGGAGGGGTTGCATACACACTTTGTTTGATATATCTCCTCAGAAAAGGGTCCAATGGGTACAGGACAGGTGACCATGAAAGCCATTCAACGTAACCACCAAACCTGAGGACTTGTTGCAGGAATTTGTCTCGAATGTTCTGTGTGACACGTGATACTTTGTGTGATGGGGCACTGTCATATAGGAACCATACATTCCGGAGGTCACTCAACTGCAAATCCTCTATAAAATCGGATGGCACGTCCTTCAGTAATAACAAGTATCGGGATCGTAAAATACCGGGCCAATCAGTCTGTGTTTGAATATTTTGCACCAGACATTTATCGACCAACAAACTTGATGTCGAACTTCGACAGCCCATCTAGGATTATATAGTGACCAGAAATGGAGGTTCTGTTTATTGTGCAGAGTATTAAGCTCAAAGCATGTCTCATCCGTCCGTATTATGTCGGCAAGAAACGTTGGCTCTGATCAATGGCGTAACGGCGAATATTAGGGCTCTGCAAAGTAAGGTTTTGCCTTTTTAATTTTATAAATTGATTAAAGCGTATTTGATGTCAGTCAGACTTTGGGCCCCTTAGAATCCTGGGCACCCCGCGAGGGGGGGGGGTTACGGGGGTGAACGGTAAACCACTGGCTCTGATCATCCCCAAATGAATATGCATTTTACGACTTCCATTTTCAACATTACTTTACTGAAAATGTCTTCTTTTACTAAATCGATGATGCGGAACCCCTTTGTAACTGACATTTTTCATGTATCTCGTACAGTTTTTGAAATAAGAACGCTTACTCCATTTATCCGCCAGGTGGCACTGTAAGTAGTATTTTTGTGTAGTGCAAAGCATTTTTACTACATCTAAACCCCACTTTTATGACTATGGCTCTTGCCGTTCGTAAATTATTGGGGTGACAATGGACTTCAGCGAGCACACTGTATATAAACAGTATAGATTTATACAACATCATGAAATACCCAGTGAAACGGGTGGGTAGAGGCTGGTATTAAATATAAATATAGATCTATATAAGATGCATAAACATAGATATTTATACATCTTAATAATAGTTTTTGGCTTTATTTTAAGCCAATTCATTCCGAAAAAAAAATTAAGAAATTTAAGGTATCCGAATACGTTGAAAATGATAAAAATCGGTCAAAACACACAGATATTTTTGTTTTTTATTTTATTGAATAGATGGATCTTTTAATTTACACAACATACTTTGTTTTTTTCTACGTTACATAAAGGCCACGTTACAATCAATTTTATAAAATTAGAGCAACCGGAAGTGGATCTTCGATCTACCAGAAGTTGGCTTGATTGATTGATTGAATATTAACGTCGCACTGTTCAGCTACACGGGAGCTTTTGGCGACGGACCACATGATTTTGAACCATGGTCAATTGACGTGGATGACACCTGAGCTGGCACCCCCTCTCCTAACTACCACACCAACGGGAGGACGTTTCAGCTCTCGACAGATTTAACGTGCATCGCTGCCCTACACGGCGGGTCTTTAGTGGTACTGGGCTCGAACTCGTGACAAGGCAAGCCACGATCCGATACCTATACCACTCGGTTACCGCGGCCACACCAGAAGTAGGCATTTAAATTATTCGAAATCTATCATGTATAGTCTGAGAACTCAAAATGTTATAAATGTGCTTCTATAAATATTTTTAAGCCTGATATTTATATTACTTTCTAGAGAATGTACTAAAATATTTCGTATTGTATGAATATTTTTTTGAATTATGGTCTGTTATTTAAGTAATGGTCTCATAGAGAATGTCACATTTCTTATAGTGTTTACTCAATCAGCTCTAAAATTGTCAAATTTTAATAAAACATTAAAATTTTAGTGCATTTTCTAGATAAATGCATCTACATTGTTTTAGTAATACTTTTACTGATATAAGTTAATTACTTTTTTCTCTAATTGCTCTTTGAAGTTTTTCAAAACTATTGCTAAAATTTCACTTATAATAATGATTTTTGCAAAAAAAAAATTATATAGTTAGTTAAATATTAGTATTTATTGGTATTAATTCCTAAAAAAGCATTTATAATGTTTAACTATGATATTTGTAAAAAAAGGACTCCGAAAGAGTTCGAATACCTTAAGAGTCCAACGGATAATTATCACGCTCACATTTGAATGAGTTTTACAGTTACTTTATAGTCAAAGAACACTACGAAAATCAACTTACTCACACACATACCTTTCCTTTCCAGTTTATTTTTAGACATTTTCCCAAGAAAATAGCTCTAAAGAGAACTTAAGAGGATAATAAACTATTTAAAACAACTCTAGAGCATTTTTAAATCACATTTTATGAAAAATTATTACACACATACTAATAGATATATCAATTTTTATATCGCATGAAACCAATAAAAAAAGTTGTAAAATTCTTGAAACTTTAGCGTGAAAGTCACAAAAAGTCATAACTTTTACCAACATTAGTAATGATACTGATGATTAAAATTCTCAATTCCAAATGCAAACTGCTGAAATTGACATTGCTTAGAGATTTTTGGAATGATAATTCTAGAGAAGAACACGGCCTCGGAATTCTTATAAAAACGGCGACATTTGAAAAGAAAAAAAAAATTTACATTAGTTTAAAATGGCGTTAAAGGTCAAAAATCCATTGCCGAATGTATATTTATATGACGGAGAAAAGGAATGAAACAACGAAAGTTAAACAAGAAAAAAAAATAGTTTCAAAAAAAGAAAAAAGGGAAACGTAAAAGCAAATATTAATAAAAAAAAGTCCCTTTTTATATACATAACATATCATTAAAAACTAAAGAAGGACAAAGTAAACATCTTTCTTTTATTTTATTTTCTTTATGTGAACTGTACGACTTATTACAATGGTTATTCTTATCTCATTCGCTTTCACGTATTTCTTCATTTTGAGACAGCATTTTTCTTTTTTTTGTGTGTGTTCTTTTATAAAAGTAAACTTAGCATAGTTGCTTCTAAAGAATTCCCTTATTTTTTTCACACTGTCTATAATATATTTTGTGTATTTATATTCTTTAAAACTATTAATTTTTTTTTTGAATCATGTATTTATTTAAAAATAGTAAAGCATTAAATAAGGATAATAAATTTCATTTTATTATATAAAGCCAGTAATAACGAACAAAAAATTATTTATTGGATTTTAGAAAAACATATGTTTGTGTGTTATTTATATAATAAATATATTCACGTGAAATAAAAAGTTATACATGGGTTCTATTTTATTTACAACAATTGTTTGATACATCACAGAAAAGACCGATCAATGCTATACTCTCCTCTTGATTTACAAGGGATAAAGTTTGAATTTCTAAAACAGAAATATATTTACCCTTTTTTTTCTCCCGTAATACCTTTTTAGGAGTTGATTTTCCCAAAACCAGTTCTTAGCGGATTTTTATTCACCAAAAGAAACATCTTTGCTAAATTTAAAACGGGATTTTTTTTATTTATTACACTTTCGTAACCCTGTAACATCCCTTGGGGATTTATTTTTGCAAAACCCTGTTCTTAGTAGATCCCTACTCAGCAAAAGAAATATGTCTGACAAATTTTAATCTATTTATTATCTTATAAGAGTAAATATATTCAACAGGAATAGTTTACGATACATTTCTCACAGATTAATTTAAAAATATTAAAAGAAAAATTAAGACTTTAAATTAGCGTTCTGTTGTTGTTGTTTCTAATGCCACCTGTCTGATGCAGTCAGATCGAGGCCCACGAAATTCATCGTGGCAAGGAGCTTGAAGTACGTCTGTCGTTGGCCTTGAGCACCATACAGGTGACAGCACAAATTAGCTCGGAGAAGTTCCCGAAGGGACGATAGATGGCGACATCACCTATTTCCACCTCCACAATTTTGGCATGGAACTGAAGGGGAGGGAAATATTCTCCAGTCCCCTGCACTCGTGATTCAGCCCGCAAGACTTTCGAACCCACTGATTTAAAGAGCACGTACTCCGTGTGTACCCTTCGAGTACACACGGAGTACGTGCTCGAAGGGTATTTGGTGGCATCGGGCATCGAACCCAGGCCTTCCGGTCTGAGTCCGATGCTCTAACCACTAGGCTCCCCACGGCCCTACATTAGCGTTCTTAATTTTTCTAGCCTCTCAGTAGGCTTTTATAACATTAACGATAATATTTCAGCGTCTTTTTTTAGACT
>BMAV01007028.1:61791-93267 GCA_019973955.1 Trichonephila inaurata madagascariensis
AAAAAATTCCGATTTCAAAGTAATAATGATAATATTAACTAATAAGGAACACAGAATTTGTATCTTCGAGATTTAATTCAAAAATCATTAAGTGGAGGATTTTGAAAAACTATTGTTTGAAATTATCTGTTTACATCAGGGATGTCCAACCCGCGGCTCACGAGATTCGTAACAACTTTACAAAATAAGATTATTTTGCGCAATATTTTTGTTTTTAGAGTAGGGTATTGTAACAAATAAATCCTATAACTGATTATATTTTATTACGTCTCTTCTGTTTTTATACATACTTAGGAGGGGAGCAGTATTGCATTGCAGTGACCCCCCTCCCCCCGCAGCATCACCCTTGATTTCTGTAACTTAATCGCGCTGCGTATTGCTAAAGCTAGGCATATTTGATCATTGCATTATTATTATTAAATTATCCATGTTTGTATACATAAAAAATAATGAAAACAATACGTTTTAAATTTTCTATAAATGTTTGTAATGGGTCTAAATCTAATACAAAGATATATATTTTTATATGCGGCCCACGGGTTTATAAAACCTTTCAGAAGTAGCCCGTAAAGTCAGTTGGGTTGGCCACTCCTGGTTTAGATCGTACATTTGTCCCATAAAATATCACGTTATCAAAGATAACTAAGGTATCACCGTTCTATTAATACTTATTACGCTTAATTTTACGCTGATATGAACTTGATTCCACAGAACTAAAGAAGATAAACAGGAAAAAGAGATAGTTAAATTATCATCTATGATGACAGTTATTATAACATCCAAATGAGATGCCTTCGCAAAAACACAAATATCACTTATTACATCACGAAACATGTCTATAAATAGAAGTGTATTTGTATTCGAAAAAAAGTCACGCTATATTTCGGCACATCTTATTCAAATCACCGCCTTGTTTGCCTTATAAGTAGAATTGATACCGTGAGTAGAATATCATTTACACACTTATTATACCCACTTGTATTATGTAACAATGGTATCGATTGGTAATAGGTATTCAATATGCAAGTTCAAAAGAATTATACAACATTAAGCCATTAAACTCTTGAGCTAGGGAGAGGTATGGTAGAAAAACCATCTTATAAAGGTTACTTGAATTAAGATAAAAAAACAGTGAAATGTAAAGAACAATTATTAAAAATTAATGTTCTTATATATAAATTTGTAGCATAATCTTCCAATTAGCTATGTGCTAAATTCACGTGACGTCACAGTCACATGATGACAGCAATCACGCATTTCCAGAACATCAGTTCATGCGCTTCTCTTTTGCCAACTTTTATCTTTTGCAGAAACTCTCTTTTAAAAAAGATGGCCACGGTTGCTCAGTGGTCAAGGTATCGGATCATGGAAGGCATGTCAGGAGCTCGAGCCCAGTACCACTAAAGACCCTCCATGTAAGGGAGAGATGCAAGTTAAATATGTCGAAAGCTCAAACGTCCTCCCGTTGGTGTGGTGTGGTGTGGTAGTTAGGAGAGAGGGGGTGACAGCTCAGGTTTCGTCCTCGTCAGCTGACCATGACTGAAAATATTGTTACATAGATCTGGGATCGAGGATTTTATGCTATCAGTTTCAAAGAGCAGGGCAGTTTTTCAGGAGCGATGGAAATTTATTGTCGAAAAACAATCCTTAGAAATATATGATACAACAGTAAAATTTGCAAAATAAATCCCAGAAGGTTTTCACACTTTCTATAGCCCTCAGACATAGCTATCAGTGTCTAAAAATACAAATACTTAAAGTATTCGCAAGCACTCGCTCGATCGAAGCATCTCTTGAACAGCTCAAGACAATTCTCACTAGTTTTAGCGAGCGGCTCCCGATTTATATGCCGTACGGATCGTTCCAGAAAAGATCCGCTTACGTCCTAGATCACGACAGTTTTTGGTTTCTCCAGTAATGTTCAGAAGCATCCATATGATCATCAACTCATAAAAAAGGCGCCAAGTAACCAAAAAGGTCTCCAAAAAGGATGCCAACTTGACTCAATCACCAGTATTCCATCAAGTTTCCATTGAATCGCCATTACAGTGTAAGGAACGGCGTTGCTTGCAAATATTACAATTTTAACAAACAATAAATACAACACAGAGTAATATAAACGTATTACACATCCAGATGTAAATCATTCAGCCTATTCTGAGCATTCATTATACAAAATACATAACAATATTCACTTGATTTTAAAATGCATGTATAATATGAGAATTTTTTTAAAACTTTTTAAAACATTTCATGTGAAGAATCTTAATACTTGAACACCTTTGCCCAATTATCAAATTTGAAGTTTTATCTAAATCTCGCAGGTAGAAAAAGTACAATTCTAACATTTGTTTTCAGTTCTATGGAGAACACGTGATTACATTTATCATGTGACTATCATAAATTGAGCCCATTTCATTCAATTCAGAAAAGAAATGCATTGCTTTCAAAAACCTTTTTTCAATCCTTAAACACACACACAAATGGAAATTTCCTGAAGATGGTCGGTTATTAAAAGGTTTAAAACCATACATGTAAGAGATATTAAATATATTTATATAAATTGCAAAAAAAAATATTCTGAAACACATTTATCGTTTTTAATTAGAAGAATCTGCCGTGAAATTATCTCGATGTATCTCCACCAAGAATAAGTTCCTTCAAACTTAAACTTCTCCTTTTCTCCCAAATTTCTTTTTCATTATATTCATTTTCAAATTATTCTGCTCAACAGCACAGATTTTGATGAATTTCACTCAATTCATACAAACATTTTTAAGATTCACTCTTTTTAATGCACTATTTTGTGTGATTCCTGTATGCTCCATAAATTCATTGTTTCTTCCGAGGAATATATGTTCACTTCCAGAAATGTATGCAATAACTGCTACTTTAAATTACTTTTATCCGATTCCTTTTAAAAGCAAATGAGAGGAGGTATTAAAGTGAGATAAATTAAGATGAATTTTGGTCGCGAGTGAAGGAAATATTTTTGTTCATTGTCGTAAACGACAAGCTGTAAAATTAGGGTAAAAAAACTGTAAGATTAGTTTTAGACATCGATTAATCGATAGTCTTCTATTTCACTCCAGTAGAAACTTGCTTTAACTGTTCCTCTAAAGCAGAGGGTTATAATCAACGATTTTTGAGGGGTAGGGAGGAGATTTCAAAGTTCTAAGTTCCTTTTTTTAATCTAGTGCAGTGGTATTCAAACTATTTCGACTCAAGAAACTCTGAGAACTATAAGGTGTACTGAGAGAGCCCCGTTTCACGCACACACATTTAGAACAGTGCTTCTCAAAGTTGCAATATTCGCGACCCAATATTCAATCATAATTTTCATCGCGCCCCCTCATACAATAACAATGAATTGAATTCAATAATACTATACTTTGATGCTAAACTACGATACAACTTTAACCTTTTAAGTGCCCTTCGTGTATATAAACGTTTCGCTAAGCCCCAAACTGTTTATTTTCCCGGACGTATACATACGTCTTTCTGAAGTACGATCATTCCTGTGCACTGCTACCCATAAGATTATTCCGAAGGCTTTTGAATGCAATAAAAAGACCTTTACAATGTTTGCGAAGGATTTACTTATTTCAGATTAGTTGCTTCTTTATTCCTCTCCCCCCCCCCTAATACATCACATACGCACGGCTACGTGAAAAACATTTGGCATTGGGAAGCGAATTGCGTAAGTTTTAATTGGCAGTTAAGGGATTGTTTATAAACCGTGCAAATTATCAAAATAAGTGTTAATTTTGTTTTTAATAATATATATGACAAGCCCATAGGGTTACTGGTAATTAATTAACTTACTTTAATTAAATTAATTGTAAAATACATTGTGTATCACACTGATACATTTATAAGTGTAAATTAATAATTTTAGTAAAATAATCTTTTATTTTCGACTTTTCAATATGCTCGCGCCCCCCTCGCAGAGTTGTCACGCCTCACAGTTTGAGGAAAGCTGACTTAGAAGAAGGCATCTTAAAATAATATTTAAAGTACATCCACATGTTATAGGTGTGCTTTATGTGAAGTCAATAAAAAAAATACTGTATTTGTTATTAAAAAAATTTAATGTCACTTTAAAATAATTTACTCACATTAATAATAATAATTTGAGGCTTATAAATGTCACCTACCCATTTACGTTTATTTAATAACTGGGATGTGTGCTTGCATTTCTTACAAGGACTGTTTAGGTCTAGATCTATAGAAAGTATCCACAGTCGCACTCCATTTGTTTTTGTAGTCAGTCACGATGAGAAATATTTTTCGGTTTAATACACATTGTTCTGAATGACATTAAAATGTTTACACCTGCTGTGTGAGAAATTCCGAGAAATTCTCCTGAATTTAGATTTTAACGACGAATAAGTTGATAAGTTGTTCCCTCTCCTTCATTATAGCTTTTTTTCCCTCAAATGAAAAAAGGTGCATTTTCCATAAGAAAACTACCGTAAAATCTGGCGTATAACGCGTACTTTTCACACAAAAAATAAGTGAAATTTACCGGTGTGAGTTATACGCCCCTGGTATAAAAATGATAGCTTCAAAAATGAAATAAAAAGAGATGAGCATTAAAAAATTTATACTTCTATATATAGAAATATTGTTTGTTTTTTTAATGAAATGACGTACCTTATAAACTTCAAGAGCTGTAAATCTTAAAGAACTCTATTTATTTCAAAATTTTGGGATAATACCTCAACGTAAGAGAATTGCACACGTATATTTCAGGTTTCTTCTTAAAAATGGAGGTGCTCGTTGTACGGCAAATATAGCTAAAAATTAATAAATGAGGCTTGAAAGTATAGGCGGGAGTTATACGCCGGATTTTACGGTATTTAGTTTTGCAGTACACTGTTCTAACGAGTGTACAATTATTTCGTGGAATCCGGAGTAGTTATCCATAGAATTGTAGATATTGCATATAAAGAAAAAATAGTTTTAATGTTCATTTATTATACTGCAATAAAAGTTTTTAAAAAAGTGTTACAAAATGAAGTTATCATCTATAAATAAAATTTTTAGTTTTAATGACTATTAAGAGCTTTAGATATTTAGGGTTATACAAATCATACAAAATACGAATCCATTTTGCATACACATTTATAATTTTCTTTTCGATTTTTTTATTGTGATTCGTGGAACCTCTGAGCATGCATCGTAAAACTCCTGGGTATGCCTCGTAGAACCTCTGGGTTCCGAGGCGTACAGTATGAAGAACACACGTCTATAGGAAAATTTCTTAATAAATAATTTAACATATTTTAAGGTATCCGACTACGTTCGGAACCGTGATTTTAAAAAAAGCGCATAAATGGATAATTTCATGATATTTAGTGTCACTTAGATTAGAATGCATGTATAAAATTGGTTTAAAGACATTTCGACAAAAAAAATTATTTAAACACAATATTTCGGCAAAAAATTAACTTAGAATAGCCTTTTTTCAAAATATTCTCCTTTTGTGAAAAATGTTTCTATTATAATAATGTTTTGCCTGTATATAGCTAAGACCTCTGTACAGAGGCTCAACTATGGTTTTTGAAAAATTCACATTATTTTCAGAGTTACAACCATTTGAAATAATTATCGGCGTTTTTTTTTCTTAAAATTTCTCCCCTCTATTGTCGCAAAACATGGATAAACCCACTTCTAAGTTATATATTTCAAAAACTCTAGTTGAACCTTCGTACAGAGGTCTGAGCTATAGACAGGCAAAATATTATTATAAAAGAAGCATTTTTCACAAAAGGAGAATATTTTGAAAATGGGTCATTCTATGTTCATTTTTTGTCAAAATATTGTACTTCAATAATTTTTTTATTGTAATACTATTCTTAAAACAATTTTATATACATTTGCTAATTTAAGTGACACTAAATATCATAAATATTATCCATTTATACGCTTTTGCAAAATCACGGTTCCGAACGTAGTCGGATACCTTAAGCACAAAACTAATATCTTTTTATGTAAATTTTCTTATATTATTGTCTAAAAATTAGCATTTGTTGAGTCACAGCATTATATACCAATTTTTTTTTTGTTTCTCTCAGATATTAGTTTCTTTAAATTATATAAAACATAAAAATAATTTTTTTGCTCAAATTGATTCTTAATGGTCATTTTTCATTTAAAGAATTCAACTGGAAAAGGAAACTGAAGATGCGGATTTTCCTATTGGGACAACTCATTCACAACCGGGACCTTCTGAAAATTTCACTTTCGATGACGTCATCCTTGATAAAGCTCTTTATGGACAGTGGTCAGAGTGGAATGGTCAACGACCACCAGAAAGAGTCCGTCAAAAGCTATTACAGAATCTTCCGATAGGTAAGAAAAGTTTATTTAAAAGATTAGAAAAAGAAAAAAAAAGTTTTATCAAATAAATAATGGAAATAATGCAATTTCTACTACTTTTAACGGCCATTGAAAATCATTTCCTTTTCAAAACACGTATTTGGCAAAAAAGATTTACTTTGTAAAAAATTTTGCAGCTCAATTTCTTTGACTGGACATCACCCCTTACCAGTGAATCATTGAGATGAAAAATAAGAAAAACATATTATATTTAGATGCAAAATAAACTGACGGAATTAATTTTTGCCATTTCTAGTGATAAGAAAACTTGATAAATCTTTCTAATTCATCCGACTGTTAAAAGCAATTTTTGGCAATCATTATTGAATTATTAATATTATAAAAAAAAGTGTTGATATTAATAAATGTGCATTACATTTTTTTTCTCCAATTTGCAGTGTAGCAGTAGTAAAGTTGGAAATATTTGCTAATCAATTTATTTTAATTGCTAAGCTATAACCAACTTTAAAGTACGTTTGACGTTTTATTTCAGACGATTAAATCATTTTACACATTAATTATTAAAATATTAATTACAACTTCAGTATGGTGTTAATACTCATCAAAATGCCAAGACAAAAGAATTCTGCAACATTGTAATCATATCAAATACTTGGGTTCATTTCCATCAGATGTTTCAAACAAAAAAAATGTTAGAAAAAATTGGGAGAAACTGTTTGCTTTCACTTTAAAAGGCAACATAGCCTGATAAGAAATTAAAAAGGTATCAAATACAGTCATCACAAGCAAGAAATCATTCAGCATGAAGAATATATTAAATGGAGATTATCGCTAGTGATATTATTACTAGCTTATAACAGCAATGTAAAAGCAATATACACATGTGTACAAATGTACATATATCTGTACTCAGTGGCGCACACAATAGGGGGGCTCCCCGGGTCCGAATCCCCCCATAGCACTTGATTTTTTTTCGATTAATTATAATTCAATGAAAACAGTACGTAAAATTTAATTAAGTATTTGATGCTAATTATTTATTCAATAATAATTTTTTTTACTGTTTTTTGTTTCCGAAAATCGACAAAATCAAAAGAATATGCTGGCAGGCGTATTGAGGCGTGATACGAGAAGGGTGGACTTTCAACCCTGGACTCCCCCACTTTGAAAAATTCCTTTCTACGCCGAAGTTTGTTCTATAGTTGTACAATCTCTTAGTGACCTAAATACAGTTTAAGTTAACTTACCATGGGAAAATATTATGTTATACTACTTAGGGTCTACTATAATTTACTTTATATGAATATTTGAAATACTATGATTTTCTTAACATTAAATTGTATCTCCTAATGATTTTCAGGTCCCGTTTACATGCAAACCCATAAACTGCCGGCGAATTGGGGTTGGGGAGAAAAGCCAGCTTTTTACCGTTATTTTTTTTCAGCTCGTTTACACGAGAATCTGGTGATTGGTTGATAGATTCACTTGACTACACAATGGTTACCGATAGAAGTTTTCTTAATAAACGTCATCCCCATGGCAAACACGTCACCAAACGATAGAAATACCAAGGTAATCATACTGTTATGTTATAGCCCATCTTGGTGAACGTAAACAACAACTTGGCTCGTAGCACTCTTATATCAAATTTGCACCGAGAAGGTCCCGTTTCAAAGCTTTTATTTTGCTACGAATTTGTCGAACTGTCCGAGCATATCCAATTTTTTTGAATTCGTCACAAGTTGTTTTATGCACTTCCGAATCCCGATCAGTCCCATCAAATTTCTGTTGTATTTCTTGATTTCCCCAAATGCTAATTAAAGCTCTTATTTCTTCAGTGGACCAAAGTGCGCAATCAATAACCATTGCTATCTTAGAATACATGAATCTCGGTCGCAATGGATTGTGATAAAATTTGAAAACGAACTCGCTTTTCTCCGTATTTACCCTACTCCAAAGGGGGTACAAAAATTAAACCCGCTTTTCAAACCGGTGTACTACCGGCTCGTCGTGTAAACGGGTCTAGAGAAGATCAATGCCAGTATTTTGGCGGCAACTTTCATCCATGTAAATGGGGCTTTAGTCAATAAACTTAAATTTTACCTCTCTTCAAACTGTTTTCTCTCCCTCTCTTTAAAAGTGTATGCCAGCCTGCGTGTGTTTCATTACATATATTTCTGCATAAGATGCTTGCTTCTCACTTATTTATGGTATCCATTTTTACATGTAAGTTTTTATCCTAATTTTTCTATAGAATTTTTTCTTAATATTCCCCTCTATCAGAGAAACATTATTGTTCTCATTTCACAATTTCATTTTACTCTACTATCTGGTTTATCTTCCACGTGTGTTAGAAATAGGTTTAACTTTTCTTCATGGCTCTGTTTTTTTCTATTATGTCCAAAATTTCTGCTGTACGGGTAAGGTGGATCCATAAAGCATTGTTTAACCCTAAATGAATGGCCTAATTCAGCGACAGCTCTAGAAATCATAATAGATCTCCATTTTAGTCCAAAGATTCTTTTTGTATCTACCTTTGTTACGTCTCTTGAACTGCAATTTCTTTCTTCTTTGGCATTGTAGGTTATACAACTTTTTCACTTGGTATCTTATTTTATTATATTATACTATATATATATATATATTAAAATAAAAATAAAAGTGAAGAAGTACTAGAGCTTACAGTGCTAAAGAAGGAAGAAATTGGAATTCACCAGACAACAACAAAAGTAGATACAAATATATATAATCTTGATTCATTAAGCTTCCAATAAAATCGAAAGGAACAAATTCCTTTTAAAAGTGTCGGCATGTTTTATTGTGTTAAAATTCATTATGATAATGAATACCTGAGTATAGGTTGTGTACATTGAAAAATTACTGAAGATATAAATTTTTCATCATTTTCAAATCTGATTGCTACAAATATTTGTACAGGCCTTTTTTCGTTCATTAAACTCTAATAAAAAAAAACATGTGTATTTTTATTCATGAATACTGAAATTGATTAGCTGTAACAATAATAAAAAAGAGGTCAATAATTAAAGAATTTACTAATATATTTCAACACAAAATAATTCGATTCAGTTAAATTTGTTAATTATTGTTACGCGGACCCTCAGAAAGTATTAATTGTTATTATTTTTACATATGAAAGCGCTTTTCTAAATTACAAAGATAGTATTAAATACTTGTATTTGAAGTTTATCCATATTTTTAAGATTTTTCTCTAGTTCAATTTTACAAGTGACTTAATAACTTTGATTCTAAATTTATAGCCTTGAATGCATCCATGTTCTTTGATTGTTTTCTTTATTTAATATTTATTGTTCAGGATTTAACAAAATTAAAAAAGTTATTTCTATTTAAAAACAAAACACGTTTTATGCGGACCTGCATTATTTAATCGCAACAGGCATGTAATACAGAAAATAAAAGTACTAGGAAAGTACTGGACACATAAAACTTTAGCTTATATACATATATGCTACTTTTCCATTAATAGTATCTTTCCAATTGTTGTCATATACTAATAAAAATTTTAATACACAATAGATATCATTAGCTACGGAGTGTATAATAACGTCTGGGAGAAGTCATTCTTTTCACATATCATTGTAGACTTTGACGTCTCCAAGACGTCAAGATTCATCTCCTGTAGAAGCCAAGAATCATGTGCATCTATTCTCTTCTGTTTTAACTAGGCACTTCTTGCGCAGGGTATGTCATACTGACCGTCTATCTTCTACACTTTTTTTTTTGGAAAATGGATAGCTTCTCGTGTAGCTGACTTTAAGGTTATATCCTTTGAGGGGTCTTAGCTTGTAGGCAAATCCTAAATATATACTTTTAGATCCCGCTTCTTCGGCTATGTCATACCCTGCGCGTGAATCGCCATTACAGTTCTGAATGCATGAGCACGTTTTAAATCTTCCTTATTCTATGACGTATTATTGCAGTTATGATGAAGAAATGTGACATTTAAGTAATTTAATAGAAATAGTATTTAATAGAGAGATATAGTACAGCAGTATTTTTTTAGATGCAGAAATTCTCTTCGCGGTTATGATGAGGAAGAATCAAATGATTATGAGTATAACAGCAAGTAAGATTCCTGCACTGAAATCGATCCAGATTTAGAAGAGGGAGACACTGTTAAAAATAAATGTTTTATATGTAGAGACACAAAAACATTTGGGAAGAACGTAATTTTAAAGAGACAACTGGTACAAATCTTATCCACTTTCAGATGAACTTTTGAAGAAAAAAACTATTCCTGGAACAAAAAGAGAAAATAAAAAAGAAATTCCAAAAATTTTTAATTTAAAGAATAGAGAAGTTTTCTTCTATATGTGTTAAGTTTTAAAAAGATACAGATTTAAAAAAAATTTAAATCCAGTGAAAACATCGCATTCACTCACGACGAGATTAAAGGAGTGTATAAACAATGTACTGAATGCCCTCATAAAAAGAGCAAAAAAACGAAATTTACGTGTGAAAAATGTAATAAGCATAAAGTATTTACTACTTTTCTTCCTTTTTAATTTTTGTATTCAAATTTTACGGTAAAAAAAATATAAACACCCTTGGGTATGAAATACCCTGCGCGAGAAATTTCGGTCATTTTTTTCGCGCGAGTGTTGCCGGGTTAAACCTACGATTCATAATTGAAGTTTTTTTTAACAGATTGTTATTATTATTATTTAAAAATTGCATTCGTATCTTCAATTGTTCGTATGCACATAATAAATACATCAATACGTTGTCTAAATATTTTATATTCATTGGTGTAGCTTATAAGTTTTAGAAAGGAAATATAAGATTCTTGTCTTTCAAATACCGCAAGCAAATTTAAAAAATAAATAAATAAGGCTTAACATTTTTAACTAACATGATAGTTAAAAGTCTTCTTAGGTATCCCAGTATCGAAAAAATTTCAAAAAGTTTTACATCATTAAGCCCGCATTGATATATCTCCCAAAATAAGAATTACAAAATCTATCTTCAATATTGTTACTCCAGCCCCCACTCCCCTTCCTTCTATACGACAACGCAACCGCACCCCTCCCCAAAAAACCACCTGCGTTAGTATCGGAAAATCCAAGGGACCTCTACCGTTACATCTTAATTTCGTCCCTTTGTTGGACCCGTCGCGTGATGTCTTTCCCAAACAAACCCTCCTAATATTCATTCATTCTCCGGAATAAAAAAGAAAGCCCCAAAAAACGATAGAGGAACAGCTGCATTTACAGTGCAATTCAGAACTTAAAGGCAAGATTGTCTCGATATTTACCCACGATAAAGAAGGATAGATTTGAGAATAATGATAAATATCAAACATAGCGATCGATTTCTTTATAGGGCTGTGTTTGGTTATGGAATAAGGTTATTATGACTGCCTTTAGAGTCATGAATTGACGGATTATAATGGCGAATGATATACGAGTGTTTGAAGATTCTATTATGAGATAGGTTAAGTATACTAATCAAGCGGTTTTTTGTTACTTAAATATGACTCAATTTTCCGTCTACTTGAAGAGAAATTTAGCTAATTATTGTGAAGGTAATTACATTGAAATTTCAATTAGTTCTTGTCATTCAAGAATTATTTTAGAATAATTGAAATACTGAGTTTCGGCAGGAAAACAACACGTTATTCGAAAATGTAATTTATGGCCGGCCAGATTACGAAAATAATTAAGTTTATACGAAAACTTATCTGGCATATATTATGTGCCTAATATTAAAGGTCATTGATCCTCATACAAAGGTCTTTGATTATTTTTCCTACGGAAATGACGTTTTAATAAGATAGTCTCTTTGGCATGATATTATCGTCTGCTTTAATTTTTATAGTGTAATTTATCTAATACTTTATTTTATTCACTAATATAAAATCGTCTGCTATTATAAGTTATGTTGCTATAAGTTGCATCATTTGTAATTATATATTTTAGCTATAAGAAATATTCGAAGCATAATTAAAGTTTGTATGCTTTACTGAAAGGGATTTAATTGTGTTATTTAATTGATTTTTTCCAATGCTTATATGGCATTATCAAAATAAAGCAGATATTATTTACTTCCAATATAATATAGTTATTTCATAGAATTAATTTCCATGAGATTCAAAAAATAAAATTTTGTATGAACTAAATTGCGCAGAATTGCGCTTTGACAGAATTTTTTAAAATGTAATTATTTAAAAATAATCTTTTTATAACTTATCTGATTTATGGTACTTTAATGATGTTAGCATGAAGTGATTTTTAAAAGTGAACTTACAGTAGTGTGTAAAATGAATTTTTTATAGTAAGTTTTATGCCAATTTAATCCAAAATGATTGAGTTACTTATTTATTCAGAAAAAAAAAATGAAGTTTTTTATTATAAATAATATTGAAAAAAATAGTTTTCATTTAAATTAGCTTTCTTTTTATTTTTTTATTTTAAAGTCATAATTTTTGTCAAACTGTAATGCATATGATGTCAAGTTAAAATTATGTATAATTATTATGTAAGAATAAATACAAACTTCTAACTAGAATATATATATATTAAGAAATATGTCCATCTTCTATTACATTTTAAAGTTATTCATACTATTCGAAATAATTTTTGTCGTTACATTTGTGACTCTAATCACTAACTTTAAATATATGAAAGTAATTTTTTTTCTATTTATTTTTACTTATATTTCTAGTATACAAAATTTAATCTAAAGTGAGTATAAAAAAAATATACTAACAAACGAAATATTCTTAAATCAAAAACTTAAATACTATTTCTAAATTCAAAGGATTTCACTGACTAACTGGAAAGTTAACTATTTCGGTGATTAACCCTATCCCGGATTTTCACAGTTCTTTAAACTTTCAATTACTTATTCACCGAGTTAACCCTTTTCGGACGGATGTCAGAACTTAACACGAACATCATTTAATAGCGGTGTGTGTCAGTTCTCACTCTAACTGAACATACATATTCATTTCATTGAATTCTGTTCCGCTCGGTTCCCGTTCTGGCCAGCTACCAAAGTTCGAAATGTCAAGTCGGGAAATAATTAAAATTTTCGATAACAGACATGAAACTTTGAAAAGTGAAATGTCTAGCTGAGAAAAGGCTTTTCAATAGTTTCATTGGTCTCTTCACAGGAAATACGTATTCTAGTTACTGCCTTTGAATTTTAAAGTCGTTGCCTTTAAATTTAATTATTTTCTGATTATATTTTTTCTGGAATCACTGGAATCTTATGAGTAAAAATACACAAATTAAATCTGCAAATTTTGAAATTAATGCTTTAGAGTTGAAGATATTTTGGGTTTTCATTATCGATTCCTAATTGACGCACACGTACTCTAGAGTATTGATTGAGTAAAAAAAATAATAAAACTTCATAAAAACAAAT
Source organism: Trichonephila inaurata madagascariensis (assembly GCA_019973955.1). Taxonomy (NCBI): domain Eukaryota; kingdom Metazoa; phylum Arthropoda; class Arachnida; order Araneae; family Nephilidae; genus Trichonephila; species Trichonephila inaurata. Next base: position 75,544 of record BMAV01007028.1, read on the forward strand.
TATAAATTTATCGTATTATTCAAAGAAATATTTGCATGCGTGTGTATAAAAAAATAAATCTAATATATAAAAGATTTTTTCATATTTAAACATTTCCAGAAGTATTAAAGAATATGAACTTTGTATTTATCTCTGTATTACGAGTATATTAAATATAAGCTTGTGTAATTTGCGTTTTTAGTAAATAACTTTCTATCATCAATCTTTTAAATTATTCCCACAAATTTAACTAGCATAAAATTATAGGGTACTAAATAAGTGTTTTAGAAGCATAAATGCATTTTAATAAATAAATTTTTAAAAAATAATGGTAGTCATTTTTTTATATATTAGGTACATTGAATCACGTGGTTAAATTAAGTTTATTCTAGTTAAGTCACGAATCAAATAAATTCTTTTGCGTTTCCTAAGTCTTTTAGAGATATTTCAGATCCTCTTTTTAGCATTTCATAATGAAGATTATAAAAAAAGATTAATGCAGAAGTAGAAGTTGTTCAGCTGTTCCGCGAATCTTTTTGACTAATAAGGTGAAGGCTATATCAACCTACTCTTTTATCCATGCGACTATAATAAATTATAGTTTTAAAAAAACTATAAAACACACTTTTATAGTTAATCGAACTAAAAAGTTAAAAGATGATTCTTAATATAAGAATAAAATGATTAACGAGAAAATTAATGTTATTGCGGTAAAAGTTTGTGAGGTGCTTTGTTCTACATTTTTACACTAATTCTGCATTTCGGAATAGAACTAGTAAGAAATTATTACAATTGATGTCGAACACCCCACGCTTTTACCACAATAACATTAATTTTCTCGTTAATCATTTTATTCTTATATTAAGAATTATTTTTTTACTTTTTAGTTAAATTAACTATAAAAGCGTGTTTTATAGTTTTTTTTTTAACGTTTTCATTTGTTAGTACGATCTACAATAAAAGCGTGTTTTTTTAGCTTTTCAAACTATCATTTGTTCATTGATGCATTAATCTTAAATGCGTCATTTTTTTGCAATCTGGAATACCTATTGGCGTTTTCTCCTTAAGGTTGTAACTTAGTATTCTTTTAATGCGCAAATAAGGAAATGGTATATGGAATTAGTCGCCAAATCTGGAAATAGATGATCCTGATCAGGACAATGGAATAAAATTAGGAAATTATTGTATTGCCATCGCTCCTTGACAAGTGTGCAAAATTTCTAATTCATCTGGCCTTTTTAAGTGGGTAAAAATCAAATTAAATATTCCGTTAAGTACGAATGAAGCTTATAAAAGCGTATTAAAAAAGAAAGCACAATCCTTTGTACATTATAAAAAATCATATTCTTTATATTTTTCTGTGATAGTTAACTTTTCGCGCGTGTGTGTGTGTGTGTGTGTGTGTTATAATGAAAGAATTAACATAATGAAAATAAAATATAATATATAGTAGCATACATTTGATTCCTGAACATATTACAGAGAATAATGTATGAACAACAGTAAATTTCCTAAAAAAAAACTCTAATGTATGAGGAGAAAAACACATTTAATCTACAACAAACTTTCTACCAAAAAGATATGTTTGACAAAAATTAGGGCTATTTACCTTAAATATATTTGAACATTAACATGTGCAAAATTTGTAATGACAAGTAAAATTATTACATCTGCAATTTAATGCATACAAATATGAGACAAATTCTAGATCTGATTAATAATATACGAGCTTTCATTAAGAGTACAATTGATACCTGGTATAAACAATCCCCCAATAGATTAATCCTTATGCATATCACAACCCTGAGTATAATATAAACACTGATAAAAATTTTATTAAGGATAGAGGGCTTTTAAAAATTGTGTTTCTCTATTTTTCTATAACAAAACCTGGAGCAAATATACATTAATAATATGCTGCAGTACTTACTATTAACAAAAGAATTGTACGTTCAATTTATTTCATTTGATTTTCTCGAAACACATATATGTAAATGCGTGAACCGCTAATAAGACTATAAAGTAGGAACCAAGAAAACTTTTCTTCCCAAAGGGACATGCCCGCATTGAAAGAAGAACATAAATTTTTGTTTGGGGGAAAAGTAGAGTCCCTGTATCCTTCATCTATAAATCAAACAAAGCAATAATTGTCAGCTACATATTTTTATTAGATTCAATATATAAATAGCCCTTTCTTTTTTTTTTCTTCCCGTTTTTATGGAGTATATATGGAACTATAAAATTGTTCCTTATACGAAAGTTACATTTCGGGAGCAAAAAACCATTTCAGTAGAATACAGAAGAGAATATTAGGAGGAAAACAAATGCTTCTACAGAAAGAATATTCTGTGTTACGTTTTTGAACTGTTATTAATAAATACTGATTCAAAAATAAACTATAACTTGGATAAAAATCCTAATTTTCTCCTTATTAGGTACAGGGTACAATAATAATAATTGTTACATAATTAGATTTTTGAAGTCTAGATTTGAAGTCGGGTTTTTTTTTTCGATTACATAATTAAAGGAAAAATTTATTGTATTCATAAGATTTTTAAGTAAATAATATATATAGGGTTATATGAAATTCCTTCCTGGATTTCCAAGAACTATAGCAAAAACTAAGACGAATACAGCAAAAAAAAGAACATTTGAAAGAATATGGATACAATTCAAGTTTTATTTACATAAATTACAGGGTGTTATGTGTGTGAAACCTTGATTACATGGCGGATATCAATCATCCTGTCACTCTACTCAACAGGGTACTATCAACGTTATTGACAGCCCATGTTATCCTTTCCGTGTTATCCGAAAACTTGATTTTCATATAACACCAAGTTTTCATAACCCCTTTGTCACGTGATGTAGCACAGCTGCATAAAAGGATGACGCGTGCTGTCAATAACTTTAATAGTACTGCGACAGTCTTCCCCAAAGAACCCATTTCCCGTTGGGAACGAGTGACGTCTCAACGGTCAAGTAGCTTTGCGTGGGAAAATATCCCAGGCTGGACACCCCGGCCCTGATATTCTAAGGAAAGTCAAACTCTGACGTCTCTTGATCTCGCCGACAGTAAGGTGACCGGCGCATTTCCCACGCCAGCCGCCGGCTTCAAAGTACACCGCGTGAAGGGGGACTTGGACCAATAGAGAATGGTTTTCCCGAATACTTCCAAACAGAAGTGACTCTACATCACGTGTCACTTTCGTGGGTGGGACGTATTCCACCTTTAAAGAGACTCTCGAATCGCTAGAAAGTCTCAGAGACACCGACACACAGAGACATTGCTACAAACTTCTGTGTTCCAACAGCTTTACCAACACCTTCGCCCTAGCATTTCCCAGCTCGTTCTAACGCCGGCCTTAGCAGCGAACTCAACAGCGCTGCTTTTAACAGAACCTGGCGTCAACCCAAGCATCCCGGCAGTACCATGCTGAGTAGAGTATGCCAGGAACTGGACTTTATGGCATTGATGTATACCCTGTAACCAAGGTTTTACACAAGGAACACCTGTAAATATGTAAATAAAACTTGAATTGTTTCGATTTGCTTTCAAATGGGTTTTTTGTTGTTGTTGTATTCGTCTTAGTTTTTTCCCTAAAGCACTTCGAAACCCGGGGAAAGTCTGAATAATCATGTATATGAATAACAAGTAATCGAAAAAAAAGTTGCCGAAGAGCAAAACAAATAGAAGAACAAAAATAATTAAAAAAAAGAACTCCCGAAAAGTGATTTTTTTTTTTCATTTTTAAAACTAAAAAAAGTATCATTATAACTTATTAATAAAAAATTACTTAAAAAAGGAGATTAAAAATCGCAATTCGAAGATATTAAATTTAGAAATAAGCGTCGTTTCTAAGTCAAGTTTTGTATAACGCTACTATTAAGTTGAGTTGTGCCTACATTGCCATTTTTCCCTATCGTTTTTTCATAGTACTTTAATGAATATCTTTCTTACTTTTCTTTCATCAAATTCGAGACTAAAAATATCCTTATCGATCCTTAGTCATATTTACCTAAGCACTGAAAACAACAATGTTGCATAAAAAGCAGATTACAATTCGTTTTTAATACAAAAGTTTCATTAAAAAGAAATTTACTCACTTCAACAATGTTTCGAAAAAGATTACCAAAGGGTGGTCAAGAGTATGGAGGAATTTTATTATTATTTTTTTTAATGCCGAGTAATGAAATATTCATAAAAGCTTCCTACTTCATAGATAATTTTTCTTAAAACGCATAAAACATTTTTTCTGAAAAATAAAGTTTTAAAAATTTATTCTTTATAGCTTACCTCAATACTTGAACACATAAATATGTAAATATTCCCATGCAAAAAAGTAAAGAATATAGAATTTCTGATCACATCGGAATAAATTCCTTACATTACAAACATCAAATACAACATTCTTTTTCAATACATTTAAGATCCATTAAATGCAAAGGTAACTCAACTTGTTTATTTATTTCCTTTCTTTTTTTATAATATTCGTATCTCAAAATTATGTTTTAAATTTTATCCAATAGGAAATTGATTAAACCTCTGGCGTAGATAGTTCTGAGTGAGCCCTATATCAAAATTCCTTCGGGGCCCCTTTTCAAATAGGAGAGCCCGGTTAGTGGGACTGAGGTTATACATGATGGGACCCCTGTTGCTAGGGGGGGGGGCCGTATCATTGATACGGTGGTAGCTACGCCCCTGGATTAAACCATTCCGAGCATCAGAATTTTTTTAAAAATTAATATATCGATATTCAATTATAGTAGACTAGACCTTTCACTTCACTGGGTATCCAATGATGTTGTCTGACTACATATTGTTTTTTTTAAGTTATTGATATATCTAAACCCCTAAACCAGCATTTATCAAACTGTGGGACGCGCCCCCTAAGAGGGGCGTGATAACTCCACGAGGGGGATGCGAGCATACTGAAAAATCGAAAACAAAAGATGATTTTCAAAAAATTGTTAATTTGCTGAAAGTAAACAATTAAAAACATTCTGACATAATAAAAAAATAAAATACACATTTACACTGATATAATACTATTATAAATGTATCAGTGCTACATAATGTATTTTATAATTAATTTAACAATACTGAGAACGAGAGTTAAAAAATTATCAGTGACCCCATGGGCCTGTCATTTCTACATTTGTATACAAAAATTAACTCTTATCTTAATAATCTGTACTGTTACAAATTAATCCCTTAACTGCCGATTAAAATTTAAGCAATTCACTCCCCAGTGCCACCGTTTACGTAGGCACGCGTTTTTGATGTGTTGGGGGGGGGAGAGGAATAAATAGGAGAGTAAAGTCTCTGAGCTAAGTAAGTCCTTCTCAAACACTGTCAAGGTCCTTTTATTGCATTCCAAAGCTTTCGGAATAATTTGATGGATAACAGTGCACAGACAAGATCGTACTTCGGAAAGACGTATATATACGACCGGGGTAATTAATGCTTTAGCTGAGCGAGACATTTATCAACGCCAGTGGCACTTAGGAGGTTTAAGTCGTATTGTACTTTTAGAGTCAAAGTATAGTATTATTGAATTCAATGCATTGTTATTGTATAAATGGTGAATATTGGGTAGCAAATATTAAAAGTTTGAGAAGCACTACTAGACCGTATTATTCATGAAAAATACTTACACATTAGCGTAGTTGAAATTAAATAATAAAACTGAAAATATAGTTAAAAAATTGATTTAATATTATTATTCATTGAAACAAATCAAAACAAAATTTAATTCATCATAAAAAAAATAATAATAATAAAAATAGTACGTAATGAAATTTTTTAAAAAAAACATTACTTCATTTCTTACGCTTCTGTAAATAAGCTTTTAAAACATAAAGCTCGTCTAACGTTTCTTTATTTAAACGGCTTCTTATTCTTGTTACAAATTGTCCTGCCTAAGAAAATGCTCGTTCAGACTCTACACTAGTAGGTTTTGTCGTCATTAAATAGGAGTATGTGCTTTCCAGGTAGGCACCACGTCTCCCTCCATTGTCAAAAAGAAACATTTCTTTTTGAATTTTTGTGATGACACTGTCTCAAACCTAATAGGCTGCATTTTGGTGCATATCCCTCTTTGATAACTTTATCCACCTCTTCTGCTATACTTAACGGTTTTTGTATACAAATTGTTACGTACACACATATTTCATAATATATATATATATAAGTATAGATTTTCTTAGATTTAAATTCCTAGTAAATTTTGAAGAAAAAATTTAATATAATCTAAACAAAAATTAAATCCCGGGATTTGAAGAAACATCGGATCTCGGGGCTTCAAACCTAAAAAGAAACATGCCTACCAAATTTCAAGTATGTATATCACTGCTTCTCAAACTTTCAACGTTTGCGACCCGATTTTCAATCATAATTCTCACCGTACTCCCCTCCGTATAATAACAATGTATTGAATGCAATAATAATGTACTATGACGTTAAAGCTACCATACGACTGTTAGTATAAGCAGTACAAATTATCAAGATAAATGTTAAATTTTTTTGTACATATAATTTTCTTCATGACAAGCCCATGGAAGTCACTAGTAATTATTAAACTTGTTCTTAACTTGTCGTAGCCCGAAGGTCGAGGCTGTAAGAGGGTTCGGGGGAGAAGCAGATATGATTTTGAAAAGAGATACATTTATTTATATTTATCTTTATAAATGATGTACAGCTTTATTGCCTAACCTTGGAAGCAATCTTAAATTCTAATACTTAATCTAACTTATAAGGTTATTCAAAATCACTTAGCTTCAGCCTGAGCACCTTGTGACGATCCTTCTCGAACCCCGATAGCTCGGTCAGCCCCAATGTTGTTTACTTCCGCAACTCCTGGTGGATTCTAAGATGAATATTAATTTCAGGACCTGTGACTTCCCAGTTGCGATTCACCTTCTATTATTTTTAGATTTCTCGATTAAAGATTAACCTCACACACCCAAACGTCAGGGTTTAAATAGTATTTACATTTGCATAAAATTGAGTCATTTCTCCAGAAAGTGATTTTTAAATTTAAATCACCGTCAAAGAACAGTTTCCCCAAGAGAGTTAGTAGAAGAACCACGAATAGAACCCGTTACAAACAGCATTGATAAACTAATTATCAAATACATTGTGCAGAACTGATACATTTGTAAGTATATTATATCAATGTAAATGTGTCAGAGTGTATTTTGTTTTGATTCTTTTCAATAAATTAATAATTTATAAAATAATCTTTTATTTTCTACTTTTCGATATGCTCACCCCCCCGCCCCGCTCAAGGATATTACTCCCCCCTAGGAGGCGTGCCCCACAGTTTGAGAAACGCTGAAATATGTCTAATACTTCCAGAGATCACGTGACGAGTAATTGACTGTGTGAGTCTTTTTTCTCCTACATAAAGAGATTGTTTGTTATGGAATATTTCGTTTTATATGTTTTGTACATATATCTCAGTCTATTGAATTCAACGAAAGTTCCATTTTATTTTATAAATTGCTTCATTTAAATTCTTAGGTAAGGGAAGTTTTTTTGAATTATCTTTCAAACGATAATAAATATTCACAGGGGGGTTTCAATGAGGACTCTACATTCATTAATTTCTTACCATCTTTTTAAATAATTAATGAGACGTTTTCATATTCAAAATATATATGAGGCTACTGGGACAATAGCTTGAGATTTGTGTCATTTGTAAACAAATATTTATAATTTCCACAAATGCTTAACATGATCTTTTTTCACTAACTTAAACATTTTTTGATTTATCTTTATCGATTTATTTTTTCCCCTTTCTGTTAGTGTTGTAATTTAAAATTTTTTAAATTGTATATATATAATAGTAATAATAAAATAAGACTATTTATAAAATAGCATATGATGCCTTGAACAAGTTTTAAATATTGTCTCTTATACTGAGAATCTGTAATTTTTTTTGTGTGTTAAGAGAAGCAAAAGGACATTTATTTCTTCATTATCTTTTTGTCCATTCACCAGATATTACGAGAAATATTCCCGAAGAAGTTTTCTTGGATGTGTCCACTCTGCCTTTTCAAGGCATCGGAATCTTTGCTGGCATCACAATAGAGGAAAGAACTATTATTGGACCAGTTCCAGGTCGAACAAAGGACCTTGCCGTCACAAATGCCGAAGAATTAGATAACGCTTGGGAGGTAGGTTATATTTCACATTATCAAATGTCTACTCGGCAACCATCCTCACATTTTATCATGTGTAATTCACACCATTACAATCTGAAAAAAGTACACTTCAGAAAAAAACACAATAATACACTTCTTCAAGGTATCCGACTACGTTCGGAACCGTGATTTTTCAAAAGCGTATAAATGGACAATATTTATGATATTTAGTGTCACTTAAATTAGAAAATGTATATAAAATGGTTTTAAGTATAGTATTACAATAAAAAATTATTTAAGTACACTATTTTGACAAAAAATGAACATAGAATGACCCATTTTCAAAATAGTCTCCTTTTGTGAAAAAGGCTTCTATTGTAACAATATTTTGCCTGTATATAGCTCAGACCTCTGTACAGAGGCTCAACTAGAATTTTTGAAATATATAACTTATAAGTGGGTTTATCCATGTTTTGCGACAACAGAGGGGAGAAATTTTAAGAAAAAAAACGCTGATAATTATTTCAATGAGTTGTAACTCTGAAAATAATGTGAATTTTTCAAAAATCATTGTTGAGCCTCTGTACAGAGGTGTGAGCTATATACAAACAAAATATTATTATAATAGAAGCATTTTTTACAAAAGGAGAACATTTGGAAAAAAGGTTATTCTAAGTTAATTTTTAGCCGAAATATTGTATTTAAATAATTTTGTTTACATTATGTCATTAAAACAATTTTATACATGTATTTTAAACTAAGTGACACTAAATATCATGAAAATGATCCATTTATGCACTTTTTTAAAATCACGGTTCCGAATGTAATCGGATACCTTAAAACAAATACCTCGAACACACATTCAAATTATTTGTCTTGAAAGTAACAATAGCAATGTTCAATGCTAAATCAAATGGGCTCAATTCATGTGACTTCATAGTCACATGATAATGATAACCACATGATTGCAGCCAATCAATTCAAAAACATGTGACGTCATAGTCACACGATAAAAACTATCTTGTGTTTCCAGCTAATCCGTTTACACGCTTCGGTGCTGCCAAATTTTGCGATTTACAAAAACTTTCTCTTAAAAGTACATATGTATACAAAATGCATTTTATTTAAAAGTATATGCACAAAATAAAACTTTTTTTTATTGATTTTCAAAAATCTTTTTGAAGAAATTTCTTCTAACATTTAAAAAAATTTTAAATGTTATATAAAATGTCGAAATTCCGTCATTCTCGTATCTTGCTCTAATACGCCGCCCAACATATTCTTTTGATTTTGTCGATTTCAGAGAACAAAAAAAAAAACAGTAAAAAATTAACTGTTGAATAAATAATTAGCATTAAGTGATGAAATTAAAAATTACTAACAAATACTTAATTAAATTTTACATATTATATGCATAGGATTATAATCAACCGAAAAAAACTCAAGGACTATGGGAAAGGGATCTGGACACTCCCCCTCCCCTCACCCTTGTGTTCGCCCCTGGTCGTTATAGTCACATGACCAAGACTCAAAATGACGTCACCAATACTCCTCGTGTTGCTTTATAGTGTTACCTTAATAAACACACACCCTCTCTCTCTCTGTGTCTTTGTGTCTCTCTCTTCCTTTTTTTTCTCTCTCTGTCTCTCTCTCTCTCTCTCTCTGTCTCTCTCTCTTGATATTAATAACTTAAAAACGATACATACAGGGTGGGCCAAATAAGACCTATTAATGTTAAACACGGATAATTTTTACAATAATCATGGTATTAAATATATATTAATCCATTAAATATATTTTATGGAAATTGTGTATGAAATATGACATCAGACAAATGTCCACCATTTTTCTCGATACAGAGTTTGGCTCTTTTTAACGCGTTTTCCATTACACCACATAATGTTCCTGGATGAAGGCTCAGTATTTCGTCTCGAATATTTTACTTCAGCTGTCTTATAGTCTCTAGTTTATTAACATACACTTTGTCTTTTGAATATCCCCATAAAAAAAAAAAGTCAGACGCAGCTAAATCTGGCGAATGAGTTGGTCAAGGGTAATCTGAATATTTTTTAAATCAGACGTTCGCCAAAAATTTCACGCAGCAGATCCATAGTTTAGCTAGCAGTGTGCGCAGTTGCTCCATCTTGTTGAAACTACAAATTAGGATTCTGCTCCGCCGTTGGCTGCAAAAAGTTTTCAATCACTGTTCCGTAAGAAGCTCCGGAAATCGTTTCCGGCGTTCCATCCTCACAGAGCCGGCTCTAGTAATTTTGCCGCCCCGGACAAAAAGTTAAAATGCCGCCCCTCTCTCTATAGCAAAAAATTATAATTTAAAAATAAATATTTTTCAAATAGATGCACACCTATAAAACGAATAACAAACAAAAAGGCTACATAACACTATATATATATAATTTTGTCTTAAAAAATACAAAATAATTCCAAATTAAGGATATAATTAACTGTTATTATTTCAAACGATATGCCATTCCGGCACAGGACAATTTCTTCGAAAATGATGGTGATCACAAGATGATTGATGGTGGGGATCACAAGTGTTTATTTTAATTTATAGTAACTGCATCCAAAACTAAAACAAAACATCTTCTGTGGCTCTCCACCCAAAACTTATTACCCCTATGCCCTTTTGGATAGCTGACACCAAACATCGTGTGAGAGAAAGGGATATCCATTGTGACCCAACTCCAGGATGGAGAGAAAGTTACTAGTGAAAGATGTGTAAAAATATTAAATTTCATTATTTAAGATATATTTCTGCTTCGAACCCTTCAAGTTTCGACATAAAACTGACATTAAACATACAGTCTATTAAATAAGGAAATAAAATACATTTTTTTAAAAAAATTCACACCAAATAATATTTCAGAAAATATATCAAATTTTCTACAACAAAAAAAAACCCATTTTTTTTATCAAATTCGATCCAAATGCCGCCCTTAAAGTTTGCCGCCCCGGACAGGGGTCCGGTTTCTCCAGCCCTAGAGCCGCCCCTGATCCTCATTCTCGAAGAAATCTGCCGCACAGTTTCCCCGTTTTCTTCATTGCGAATTTTTCCATGGGCACCTCTTTCAGGAGGGTTGGCCACTGAACCCAGTTCCTCAAAACGACCGACCAAACTCCTAATCATGAAGGTTGTGGGAGCTGATCTTGAATTAAAATACTGCCGATATTTAACACTGAGTCGTAACAATTGATTGTTGACAAGAATATAAACACTCGATAATTTTAACGTGTTGTTTTGTACTGTATGGTTCCATAATAAATTTCCATGAATTCAATTATAACCTACAAAAAGAAAAAAATAATTGCATCAAAAAATAAAAAAGTTCTTTGTGTTTCACATTGATTGGTCTTGTTTGACCCACCCTGTACAAAACAGCCAGTGAAGTGAAGGGGTAACGGCTAGTATATATATAAGAACGTGGCGAGTGTAAGGAATTTCTTTATCTGAATCATTATTTAGATGGTTGATGTAATATTGATGGTATTGATAAGACAATCTTGTTGTATGATAATCTTGTTTATTGTACATTAAACACATAGAAATGGACGACACAAAGCAGAAATAAGACATACGCGCGTATTACATTGTGACGAAGAAACAAGTAATATTAAAAAAAAAATTTACGTCAATTCTTACTTTGTTAGAAAAAACATACTGACGCCATCTGTTGAAGCTAATTGTAACTACAAGGGAAATAACGCAGAATAAATTTAAAATTAAAAGATAAAATTTAATTCATGAATTAATATTTGAAAAAAAAACTGTATTAACATCAAGTGTCATCTACTACAAGTATAAAAAAAAATTATTTGAACTTGATTGGATGAATGGAAATTATTTCATTAACGATTGAAAATTCCAACAAAATAAATAAATTTATATAGAGTGTGAGCTAATAGTAGGAATTGAAAAAGAAATGGATTTTCCAGAATCTCGGGATTTTGTTTGAAGCGGAAAACTCATGACTTCCCAGAATGGAGCTTGCCATTAGTGGAAAGATATTGTACGATAGAAAAATACGTAAGCTTACTTTAAAACGCAGATGATTTTTTTACGATTATCCCATTATGCAAATAAGCTAGTAATTATTTAAGCGAGAGTTCTGAAAGACAGGACCATTACAAATCAAAAAGTTGTGTTTAGAGAAATTAAAGGGTATTATATATATATATCAATATAATAAAATACATGAAAATCCTCAGAAATTTTGACATTAAATGTTGTTTTTTTTTTTGACAAAAATGGATTTTAACTTAAAATTTTAAATTGTAAGGGTACGTTCTCAGAACCATTGATTAAAGTAATTATCTGTTCTATACAAAAGTATTTCTGTATTTTAAAAAAAAATTAATATTTGAAGGAATAACTGCGCCATTATTCAGCGATTTTTCCCGTGATGTTCTTGTCTATTTTAAAATCGCTGAATTGTCAAAGAAGAGACAACTATACAACATTACTTTAGCGAAAATTACAAACTATTCTACTTATGTCAATGAGGAAACCGGAAATTTCAGTAAATCTTCCCGAGTTATAAAATTTTGTGTTCCTTTCCTTCCCCGTAATCTAAAATGTATCTTTCACCATTCACACCCCCATTACATCTGAATATAAAGAGAAATCCCTAGAAATGATGACAATGTGTCTAGACAAATAAATCAAATTCAGAGAATGTTTTAAGATAATTTCGAGAAAGCAAGTGAATGAGAGTCGAGACCAAAAAAAAATGAATATTATAGAGTTCACTTTGAAAGTTCACAGAAGTTGAGTTCTGAGGAAGACCATAGACCTACTCTTAAATTAATCACCAGAACAATATTATTTTGTATAAAATAGAACCTTATCTTATACGATTAATGGGTAACTAATCAATTGTTTGTTTTTTGTATAGATTTTAAAAATCTTTCCTTCCTCAATGGCTCGACAGCCCAGGAAGCCAAGGCTTACGCCCTGGCCTTCTCAAGAAGCCTTTTCCAGGTCAGCCTTCTTCCTGCTCGTGATCTCCCATTCTTAGTTTTCAAAACTAGGAGATCTTTTTCTAGGTCATCAATCCATCTAAGATGCGGCCTGTTATTTCTTCGTGAGCCAATTGATTGGGTATTGAAGACATTTTTAGTGGTGCGGTCTTCGTCCGTTCTGACAGCGTGGCCTGCCCATTTAATTCGATGTATTTTGATGAAATTAACGATGTCAGATTTATATGAATGATAGAGCTCGAAATTTGATCTTCGCCATGTACCATTTTCCTGAATGCCCCCCTCCCCAAAATAAAATCTTAAAATTTCTTTTGCGTAGATACTTATTACGTTCTCATCTGTTCTAGACATGGACCAAGTTTCACGTGCATAAGATAATACTGATCTTAAAAGACTTTTATATAATAGAACCTTTGTTTTTCTTTTGATAAGATTCGATTTAATATATTTTTGTGTTTCATTAAGACCTCTATTAGCCATAGTAATTCTATTTTGGATTTCAGTAGTACAATCGTTCCTATTGTTAATTTCCGAACCTAAATATAAGTGAAACTGTCAACAACTTCAAAATTATACTCTTCAATTTTAAAGTGGGAATTGTTAAAACATGATTTAGTGCAAGGCGTGTATTTGATCTTATTCTCTTTGAGATTTTAAAAATCAGTAATTATATAAATTTCTGATTTAAAATTAGTAATTGTACTTAAAGAATCAATGTTTTTTCACAGAATCGAATTGACAAAACGCTTAGGATTTTATTCAAACTTGACATCGATATTTTTGCATGTCATTTCCTCCCCATATCTCTGTACTAAAAGTTACCCAGCACTTTGTTTGGTATTTCATATTTTATGACTGTATATTGTTCATTTTTAAGTTAATGATTGACAAGTTACAGCATTAAACTTTTGATTATATTCAAAAACATCCTTAAAACTTTCACTTAAACAGTACAGGACTTGAATATCTAAAGCGGCATTACATTTATCTTTTACGTCCTTATACACTGGCGTAGCTATCTCTGAAAGGGCCCTGTATCAAAATTCCTTCGGGGACCTTTTTTAGATATGGTAGCCCTGTTAGTGGGACTGTATTTAAACATGTTGGGGCCCTGTAGCTTGGGGGCCCCGTATCATTGATACGGCTGAAATGGCGGTAGCTACGCCTCTGTCCTTATACCTCTTCCACTTGTAACCTATTTTCCGCAAAACCCGTTCTTAGCGGATCTTTAGTCAACAAAATAGAAAAGCCTGCCAAATTTCAGATCTGTAAGTCTAGTACAGTGATTCCCAAAGTGTCTTAATGAACCCCTAGGGGTCTATGATGACCTGCAAGGGGTCCGTGTCAGTGAAAAAATAATTTGGGGGTCCTTGAAGTGTAAATGAAGGTCTACAATAGCCTAAACCAGATCGTGACTTTAATTTTAAAAAAAAAATTTAATCAAGTGTAAACCATATTTACTTATTTAACAGCTTTATTTACTAAATTTACTGGGGTTAATTTGCAGTTACAAGGCGACAGCATATTTATTAAAAAAAGGTAATCATTTCAGTGTTTCTTGTGTGTATGCCAGAAACAAGCTAAAGGAATATAAAACTGGATATCGCAAATTTTGACATTTTCTCAATTTGTCACAGACAATCTGCCAGAAAAATGATGTTTTAACCTATGTTCAGCATTTAAATGCCCTTTATTCAGATTTTGAAACTAGGTTTGAGAATGCTATGGCTATGGTAATATCACAGTAGGTAATGAATTCATGTTGTCACATTAAAAAAAAAATGTCTGATTACAAAAGCAACTGATTTTAACAGCCCTAATGAAGATCTTAAAATAAAGTTTAGAAACGAATGTCAGCAATTATTTATCCCGAATTATGGAACATTTCAAGAAATGTTTTACTTGCTTTTCCCAGAGAGGAAGAGTTTCAGAGTACTTGCCAATCTCCAAAATAAAAACAGAAAGAAAAAAAAGATTGGATACTACTAACCGAGGAGATTTAGAGTTAAACCTTAAAAGATTAAAGCCAAATGTGTTGAAAATTTGTTATTGAAGCAACAGATTCATCCCAACCAATAAAAGCATTTCTTTGTTGCTCAGTTTTTATATGTAACAATTATTTTATATGTTAATTAAATTTTAATTGAATTAATTCACATGCGTTTCTTAAGTTTAAACCCTCTACTAAACTACAGTTAGAAACATAAAACTTTTAAAGTAAGTAGTGCTATACCAGCTGTCAAAAAACATTTAAGTTGATAAATTTGCAAAAATTTAATATTAGGTTAGTAGGGGTCTGCACAAAACCGAAAAACATGGCAAGGGGTCAATGAGACAAAAAAGTTTGGGAACCCGTGGTCTAGTAGCTCAAAAACGGGAATTTTTTCAACTATCACGCTCTCGTAACCCCTCTTGGAAGTAGATATATCCTTTTAACTCGTTCCTCGGGTTTCTTTAATCGACATAAGAAACGGGCTTACCGAATTTCAGTTTTGTAAGCCTAATAGTTCAGAAACGGGAATTTTTACATCTATAATGCGCCATGACTCTCTTAGGAATCGATTTCCGCAAGATCCGTTCTTACTGATTTCTACTCAACAAAACAGAAAGGCTTGCCAAATTTCAATTTTGTAGGTCTAATAGTTCCGGAGATCTCGTAATGAATTAGTGAGTCGCTTTTCTCCTGTTCACTTATATATGGATTTAACGGCTAAGCAAATCTCATCAAACACTACCTAAAACTTATTTTCCTCATAACTGTATGAAAAATATTGTTCATATTGTGACGGGCTCACGCGTCCTTTCCTTAATATAACCTCTGGGTTCTTTGGTGGCCAAGATTAATGGCAACTCTTTTCCAACCAAAACCCAAGAAGTGAAATATGAAAAAGAAATGCAATAAGATAGCTTTTAAATAACGGAAGTTTCAGTAAGTGAAATGGCAATTTGGGGAATAATATGTGTGAAAGAGACTAGAGGGAATTGACAGCCATTCGTGAAGTTACCTGGAAAGGAAGCCATTAATACAAGGTGCATACCATTGCACGCGCGCCCAGAAGTTTCCACATAAAGATTGAATCTAAGTTTGGATTAAGGTAGGACTGATTATTTGATATTAGGACTTGTAATATTATTAGAAGTGAGAGTAGGGGAATAAAATAATTATAACTTAGAGAAAGTGGTCGAAATTACGCGATTCGGTTTAACTATCACTGTGTGTTTGTTCATTATAGATTCTAGCTTATCTAAATTTATCTAAATTGTTAGACATTTAAGTTCTATTCTTAATAAAGACATATTAAGAATCCAAAATGTATATTCCTTTTGCAAACCCTACACCTCTAGCTCACGCTGACAATCAAAGATACGGTCACCAAAGGGGAGCGGTATCACAAAATATCCACGATCGAAGAAAAATCAACATTAATGAATGTTTCCATTCATTAATGTAATTTTCCTTTCATTAATGCAATTTTCCAACCTTAATGAAAATGTTTCCATACATTAATGTAATTTTCCAATCTTAATAAACGTTTCCATCCATTAATGCAATTTTCCAAAAAAGAGAGAGAAATATTAAAATACTTTTAATATATTTCTCAATTAAATACATTTAATTAAAGAAATAAAATATTAATCATGTAACTAAATATCTTTCACCAAATATCCTTAAAATGCAATGATGAATTTTTATCAAATCAAACATTCATTTGTTGATTTTAAGATTTTTTAAAGAATTTTACAAATATAACACAGGAAATACGCGTTGTTCTGTGTTCTTAGAAGTCATCAGTATTCAGGTTCTTTTACGTATGCCTTTTTTTATTCAATACAGCCTATTTAAAACAATGTCATAAAAGGTTTTACATAAAAAAAAATCATTAATATTCATGTTTCTGAATTCCACTCTTCATTATTAAATATTGACAAAATGCTATTAACTTCGAGAAGTATTTTCTTTTTCAAACAATCACCTGTTCGGATGCTTCTACAGTTGGTTTACGTGAACACTCGATATTACTGATAAGGTGATGGTTAAGCCGTTTCGTACTCGATAAGATCTCAAAAGTTTATTAAATCAAACAATAATCGTAAAATATCATTAGACAAAACAAAAGACATCCGTAATAAACTCTCACTCAAACCGAAGAAGGAAACTTTAAAGCGAGACAAGTATAACACCCACGACTAATAACAGATGTCGCATCAAGAAGTTTTTTGCATCCACTTTCCTTCAGTCAGGTAACAAGATACTTGATTGAAGAGGACACAGGAAAAAATTATCAGCGCCAATGACTTTCGTGATTTTTTTGTCGTCGAAGACTTTGACCCCAACTACTGTCCAGAACGAAGGTCTTCTAAATCGAATAATAAAATAGTTTCTTGTCTTCAGTGGCAATCTTTACATTGATAATGACCCACTGCAGAAAGAGATAGAGAAGAAACTGTTTTCTGAAGGGAAAATTGTTTTCTTGCTGATTGTGTTGTCTGCCTGCGATGACCCAAACATTTATACTTTGAAGGAAAACCATTAAATCAATTTTTAGCTCCTTCTTCAATTAGTTCTGAGATGGATCAGTCATGGAATCAAGAAGCAAA
>BMAV01007028.1:97462-111069 GCA_019973955.1 Trichonephila inaurata madagascariensis
TGCGCCAAACATTCATAGGTCTGTGGTCTGGACGGGAAAAGAAGAAAAGGAGAAATTGAATGACAAGATGGAGAGTCGAAAATAGAGAAGGATCACTGGGGTACCTCGGGGTCGTGACACCCGTGTTTACCAAAGATAGTAAACCCCTTGGGAAAAGGAAAAGATCACTAGAGGGTACCTCGGGATTGTGACACCCGTACCCACCTAAAGAAGGTGGCCCCCTGAGGGGTATGATGGCATTGGGGAGCGAATCGCGTAACTTTTAATCGGCAATGAAGGGATTAATCATAAAGCGTACAAATTATCAAGATGAGTGTTAATTTTTATATATAATTTTATATATGACAAGCCCATGGGGGTCACTGGTAATTATTAAACTTGTTCTTAACTTCATATTGTTAAATTAACTATGAAACACATTGTGTATTTTATTTTTTGTTATGTCAGAATGTATTTTGTGTGTTTACTTTCAATAAATTAATATTTTTTTTAAAAAATAATCTTTTGTTTTCGGCTTTTCAATATGCTCGCCCCCCTCTCGTAGAATAAACACGCCCCCCCCCTAAACATAAATATGAAAATTTAGTTTCAAAATAAAAAGGTGTACTTGGAATTTTAATAATAAATTAATTTTAAAGTATCTAAAAAAAATTTGTTTATATAAAGCGTGGGAAAACTCCAAAATAATTGAAAATAAAAGCGTTGCATAGTTCTTCGAGAGCATAAATTTTTAAATTTCTTGGAAAGAATTCATGTGTAAGAATTTTTCTGGTTGAAAAATAGAGAAAAAGCCATTTAAATATCTTAATTCTAAAAACCTTATCATGAACTCATCTGATTCCATTCTTCCGTTCATGGAGGGAAATCTAAATTCTTTTTATTTGACCTTGAAGTCAGACAAGTCAACCTTCGACATATTATAAATCGACAAATTATCTATCATATAACTCTCTCTCATGCGCTTCGATTTTTCTTTCATAATCGTAATATAGATGGCTACAGACGAATATAATTGACGTAAGATGAAGGACAAAGTACTTGAGTAGCTTACTGAATTCTTTCACATGTAAAAAACTCGTTTTGTGTTAGAAAAATCATTTCCTAACCACAAAACTTTTTTATTAAAATTGTATGAGAGACGAAATTAGGGTAAGAAATTGATTGATCGGAAGAACAAAAAAAGATCTTCCGTAGAATTACACTAAAATTATCAAATGTTATTCAGTACATTATCAACACAACGCTGTCTTTTCTAATGAAAATATAATTTATTAGAAAAAATACATACAAGTACATTTTTTTCTGTATTGTAAAATAAATAAAATAAAATTTTCAAACAAAAATCTTGAAGCAACCTTTATTTATCCAGGAATTTTTTTATAAAATTATGATTGTACAATTTCCAAAATGGAATTTGCCAACTGCAGCTCAATAACTTTAAATCAAAACATATCGTTACTTTAAATGGATTTTTTTTAAAACGTCAATATTTCATTTCAAATTCATAGCTCAATAGATAAAGATGCTGGATGTACTGCACAAAAAAATTATACAACATCAAAAATTTAAGTACTTGTTCCACCGAAATAGTTTCCTTGCTAAAATTCAATCTTCATATCATTAATAATTTCGTATGTTTATCATAAGACCATACGGTACTTACGTATTATCGCAACCTATTGACGACATTATATGAAACAAAGCACCTGTTTGACAATTCAGCGCGTACAACACATAGGAAATCAAGAGTACCAATTTGGCGAGTTATTACTAGAGATGGCGATAACACTTAAGTACCGACCATACATATTTTTAAAACATTTCTATTTTCAGTTATCCATGCAATTTTTGTGGGTTTGGTATCGTAGATCTTTTACTTAGCAACATACAACCGGATTAAATTATGTGGTAAAATTATGTCTTTTTTTTAAAAAAAGATATTCGCTTGGCATTACATTTAATAAAAAAGAATGAACACACATAATTTTCCCTATAAATATACACAAAAAACTAATTAATTAAACACTTGGTAAGCCTAACTAGCCATTGATAATTATTTTGGTAAAAATAAATAAAAATCACTTCTCTGATGCGACTCTACTTGATGTATATCAATTCAAATTTTATTTATTTCTGATTCCTTCACACACAGTTGAATTTAGCACTTGATAATTAAAATATTCAAGAGCAATACACATTATCAATCTTAACCCCCAACGCGATTTCTTTAAAATGCTTGGTATTTTTGAACGCGTGCGTACAAGCGTTCTGACGCCATTAAAATATTATACGCCATATCTGATGCGTTTGACGAAGCCAAAGTTAACATCTTGTTTATGAAGTAGGGAGCCGAAGAACCACTAGCTAGAATTTCGAGCAATTTTTTCAGTTCACTGGGGAAAAAATTGTTCGAAGCCGTTGTTATGGCAACTGGGCAAAAATCGCTCCAAAGGGCTCCTTGAAAGAAAAATTGCTCCAAATACGTATACGTCTGATAAGGCCTTTAGTATTCTTAGTTTCTTAAAAGTTAATTCAGTCTTTACGCATTAAAACGTTGACCAAGTCGCCCATCCGGTATAGTGGTTAGCGAAGCTATCTGCTGTGCCGTTGGGACTGGGTTCGAATCCTAGAGAAGACATGGATGTTTGTAAATGTATAGTGCCTTAGCGGCATTGAAGTATTTTAAATAGCCATAGAGCCGCAAGTCCTCTCATGAGGTTGGTGGAAGGGGAAGAGAGGTGGGAGCCCCTGACCACCCCCAGGGTGTTCTTCCTCAAAATTGGGGTGAAACCGAGCTAAATCGTTCTGTCACCTGTATGGTGCTCAAAGCTACGGCTAACGACAGGCGTCACTTAGCCCTTTGTCATGATGAATTTCGTGGACCTTGATCTGGCCTTTGCCGATCAAGTGGCATTAGTAACAACAACAACCGTTGACCAATTTCGTCGAATCGAAAGTCTTCGTTAACAATTCAATAAACTTAACGTTTATTGAATTGGCAAAGACTTTCGCGATCATCGTTATTATAATTATTATTGTGTTTCAACATACACACGGAGGATTTTCCTCTATTGACTGCAAATCGCGGCATTTAGAGACGTCTTTTGATTTGCGAATATTAGTCAACGGTATAATACAAAAGTATCGTCAATCTCCGAGTGATAACGTAATTTGTTTTCGTATTTTTGCATTAAGAATTGAATTAATTTATTTTTTGTATAGGAGATATACGCTGGAGAAGAACTTTTGGTATGGTACGGACAACACATCGAGCAATGTTTTGGACTTCCATGTTTTGAACCACAAAAAGAGCAAAAGAAATGTATTGAAAATGCAGGTAAGATGAAATCACCCTCGTTCAGGTATCAGAAGTTTGATAAAATCCTGGTTTATAGCTTACACCTTGGGTGATGGAGAAAAAAATTGTGCCCCCAAGTACTCGTATAGCTCGTTTTTCTATATTGGGTTTTTATGCAGTAGGAGGGCAATGGGTTAAATTCATGGGACGTCACAGTCACATGATAATATCAATCACGTGTTTTTAGCCAATCGTTTCATGCGCATCGTCATTGCCAACTTTGGCTCTTTGTAGAAATTTTCTCTTAAAAAGTACTTACTTGTCAAGAACAAGTAATATAAAAAAAAATTTTTTTTTTTTTTGTCAATTCCTACTTAGATCAACGGAGAAAATTTTTATTTTAGCTACTTTTTATTAAATAGTTACAATTAATATAAATATGTATATACATAGGACAGAATCACAACAATATAAGTGGTAATTAATTTTTATTAATTATCATTAAAATATCGTATTGTCATTCAAAACAATCGTGTCTATAAAATTTCAGTTCAACTAAATGCTTTAAAACGTGAGGAAAAAAAACCTTTTCAAGTTTTGACGCAAGTCGCCAAAAGGGTCGCTAAGTAGCCAAAAATGATGCCAACGTGGATGTGTATTTGTAATTCTTTAAATAATTAGTTTTAATCAATTAATTTTTATTAATTATAACTAAATTATATTGTATTGTCATCCAAAATAATCATGTATGTGAAATCTCAGCTCAATTGAGCTCTTTAAAATGTATTTCATTGACGATTGAAAATTCCACCAAGATAAATAAATAAATATATAGAGAGTGTGAGCTAATAGTAGGAATTGAAAAATAACGCACATAGGTTTACAAAATGCATTTTATTAAAAAGTACATGCATAAAGAAAGATGTTTTTTTTTAATTTTTAAAATTTTATGAAGAAATTTTTTTCATAACATTTGGACATCTTTATCCAATAATGAAATTTTATTTTATCTAAGTTTTACAAGTAGAACAACAAGTACAATTAGTTTAACGTCTGTTTTGAATTCAATGGAGATCGCGTGTTTGTCTTTATCACGTGGCCCTCATGAATTGAGCTCATTATTCCCCGGTATAAGATTATACCTTATATATCTTATATAAATTTAATATAAATTATTAAATATCTGTCCTAAATATATAAATATGGAAAACTTGTTTATAATTACATAGTAAGTAGTTTATTAATTTTTGCATTATTCAATTTAACTTGAATCTATATTTATATAACTTTTCAAGTATTTTGATATATCTTCTCATGCTTGTTTTTCAAAACTCATTGCAAAATTTAATTAAGCTTTTCGTTAAAATATTTGTTATTGTTATAAATAATAAATAGTGTTTAAAGCTCTATCTCTATGAACCAGAACAAAATATATACTTTTATTCTCTTTTCTTTTCCATAACTAACATAGAGTTAGCTACTCTAAACAGTTTTTAAATTATTTAATAAATAGCAGATTACGGATGCCCAAGTGGCATTTTTTATCAGAAACATCCACAAAGATTATTCTGTCTGCTAGAAAGTCATGTGTAAGGATAAAACCACAAGAGAAACTCATTTTAAAAAATGAATGCATTAGCAATGATAAATTTAAATCAGCATAAACAATTATCACAAAGCAAATCGGTCTAAAATATTCTAACGTAATGTAAAGTACATTTTCTGCATTTTTCATCATACAAATTTCAAAACGGAACATAGTAAATATCGTTTAATAACAAAGTAAATGTCTTGGACAAATTAAAAGAAACGAAAACATGCGATTCAGTGCAAAGCTTTTATTTTATTTTTCGTTTTTGGCAACATTCACCAAGAAAATGTAAGAAATAGTTTAAATGTTTTGGCCCTCGTTCAACACCAAATACTTCTTTCGATACAATAAATTGATCGACGATATTGCATCACAGAATCTCTCTCTCTCTCTCTCTCTCTCTCTGCCTTTCTTTCTTCCTCTCTTTCGTTATCTCTCGCTTTCCTTCTAAATTAATTTTATCCACACGTAGTTAGTTGTAATAACTTATATATTGTAATCGTAAAAATTAATTTCGTAAGCGAAATGTTATTCAAAGTAAGTACTTAAAATGAGAATGTGCGTATCAAAAATTACTCAACGCTAATAATTAAGGTGACTGCCTACCTTGAAAATGTCGTTTTTCGTCTACATAAGGTATTTTTTTTTATTTCAAAACCTTATAATTTGAACATTTATCTTTCCAAAACAATTTTTCTTTTTCCTTTACGCTGAATAGAAATAAAGTTATAGTGATTTTAAAAAACATCACCCTATGCAAACGGGCAGTAAGATAAAACTTTAAATGAGTTTTTCTCAAAATTCTGTTTTCGAAAGAAACGCTTTACCAGATACATGATACCTTAAGAACCAAACCAGATAACGTTTTGAAACTTTGTGGGAATGTTTATTATACTATTTTTCATAAAGTGGACCATAGTTTTGTTGTAGGTTAAATATTTTTTCATTTAGGGTTGTTTTTATAAAGAAAAAACTTTAAAATATCAAAATTTTCATATTATTATGTATAATTGTCTGTAATTTTTTTGTATTTTCATATTTCTTTTAGATTTTGGTTCATTTTGAAGAGTACCCTAATATGTATGTTGTGTATAAAGAAAAATTATGAAAATTGTATTAGAAACTTTTATACAGTGTGACCCGTTTTAGTAAATATTTGGTAAAATTTCCTTGAAACCAACCAATTTTTCTAAAAGTACAATATTTATTTAAAAAATTTTATGTATTTACATATTTTTTTTTATTTTTTCTTCCCAAAAACATTCAATTTGTTTCAAAAATTTGTTTTTATAAAAAAAATTGGGTCCGAAGGTAGGCAATCACCTTAAGCGAAATTAAATGACAAAAAATTGAATGCAATATAAAATCAGTCAATTTGTTTGATAACTTTTTAAAAACTGCTTGTAAATTTTAAGGCTACTTTTCCGTTTCAGGAAAATCGTTGGAGACGAAGATTTTTTTTTAATTTAATTTGTATTTATATATTTTATTTATTTATTTTATTCATTTGTTTATTTATTTTGCCAAATTAAACACCAAACACATTATCATTTCCGCACAAGTGCCATAAGCACTCAAAGTTGTGGATTGTGTGGTAGGCTTACCACTATTAGTAAATTTGGAAATTTTGGCGACTTTTTTTTGTTGCATTTTTACTGCCCTCCAAAACGGGAAAGTGCCACTTAAAGAATGAAATAATATAGCACTTACCTACTAACCTCAAACCCCTGGCGACCTTTCGAGAATGTCAGCATATTTTTATTTGCCAGTAAATGCTTAGCTTAATATCTTCCATTTAGAGTTCCGAGAAATCTCGGTTAAAGTGTAGTATAGGGAGTCCACTTGGCGCAGTCTTTTTTTTTTTATTTTTTTGGCGTCTAAAAGCGGTCGCCAAGGTACTTTTTTCGGAATTATTTATTATTTATTTCAGAATGAGTTCGATATCTCACCATGACATTTAGATAAAAATCGCCAAATCCGAAGTGCCCACCCCCATACTACACTTGAGCCGAAATCTCAAAGCTAAGACTGCCTTAGAGTATTGTTGAAGAATGGGACTCAAATTTACGTTATACTTTTTCCAGATAGAAAGATTCTTCAAATGTATAATAACATATTCTGTGACGTCGCTGTTCTGTAGTGGAGAACTTATCATATATATATTATGTTACACATTTCTGTCCGGATCTTTTTATTTTTCCTCTAATGTATATTTTGTACCATGTTCCGTCTTTTGTCTTCTATTGAAATGAAAATTACTAATATCCTTCATTCGTATTTTGTTTTTTATTGTACATTTAAAAAAAAAGTAATAAATTCCTTCTTAAAAAACAAAACTGAATTGAAATCATCGGGGAATTTAACTTTCTATAGGTGCTTCGGAAGATGAAAAGAAGAAACTGAACTGTGTCATTTGCCACAAGGGATTCAACTCCAGAAGCAATCTGCGGTCCCACATGCGCACTCACACGCAACAGAAGCCTTTCAAATGCAATGTGTGCTTCAGGAGGTTTAGTCAATCCTCTACGTTGAGAAACCACACACGTTTGCACACGGGTAAGTCGTACACTCATTTATTAAATATCTTAACTCATGTTATCATTATTCATCATGTTACGTGTACAAACATAAATATTCGAAATTCGGTAGTTTTAGTACTTTCACTTACGTATTTTTAAAATATGTTTATTTCTTCTTGGAAACTGAAGGCTTTCTACGTGGCATCGAATAAGTATATTATTTATATGTACCGTATTTTCCTGTATATAATCCGCAGCGGCGTATTATCCGCAAAGCCTTTTTTTTTTTTCGAGTAAAAAAAAAAACATTGTATAATCTGCAGCGCCGTATATTCCGCGGCAGTTTTTACGGCGAATAATCCAAAATATAAACTGCCGATAATGAGTGTCACATAAGATAAAAAATACACTATATAATTAAAAACAGAAGTAAGAAATTGTACAGAAAACAAAATTTATTATGAAACGTTTTTTTAAACATGTATGATAATATTTTTTACGATAATCTCAGTAAAACAAAAATATTCTTTGCTACTGCCATCTATGCTTTGAGTTGTTAAACAAAACATTTTGCACGCGGAAAAAATCTTTTTTTTTAATTTAGCAAGTTAACAGCAAAAAAATTAAGATCGATACTGCTTTCCCATTGTCTCTTTCTTTTAAAATCCATTTATTTATTTCTTCCTCTAATTCTGGACAGAGGGGTTTTCCACGATGTTTGGCTCTTTAACGTCGATCACAATTTTTGAAGTTGGGTCTTGTTTTTTCTCCGCAAACGAATATTCGATTCGTCAACGTTGAAAAACCTTGCAGCTTCCCGACTTCGGTAGCCTTCTCTATAGCTTTTAACTTGAAGTTTGCAGTGTAATTTACACGCTTTCGCTTCAACATGATGAAAACTTTCAAAGGACGTAATAGCTCTATTCAAGAGAAAATTGGAAATGGCGCCAGCGACTAAGAACTGTTTTTTCCTTCCGAGGAAACGAAATCGTTCTTGAATGTAATTGGACAAAAACTAGTTATGGTTGAATTACGTCAGCCGAGTCATGAAAGCACCATCTATTATTTATTTTATGAAACATAAACGGCATTTCTTTCAAAACTTTATTGCTATCTTTTCTGATCTAGAATGTTTTTTCTCAGATAATCCGCGGCGGCGTATAATACGCACAAAGAAATTTGAAACTTTTTAACACATAATCCGCGGATTATATACAGGAAAATACGGTATATTTGTTTGCATCTTATACAAATTCATATCGTTCATTGTATCATTTCAAAATTTTCCAGGGAGCTTTGGTGATGTTCCAAACGAGCCGTATAAGCATGAAAGCTAGTCGAAGGTGACTAGTTGATTACTTGTTTAATATTTAAAATTGAAGATTGACAATTTGGTCAATTAGATGTTTAAATGGGAATAGTGTCGGCTTGAAATAGATTAACTTAGAACGTAATTTCGATTATTTGGAATGTGTATGGCTAAGACGCGCTCCAAGAGTAAGTGATTCAATTTATAATTAATATTAATTATCTCGTCTACCTCGTTTTTGCTCTTATGTTTATGTAAAAGTGCATTTCCTAACTTGGGTTGTTGAGATTTGTTCGGTTGTTGAGACTTGTTAATAAATTGTATTTGTTTTGACTATGGCTAATATTCCTCCTAGCCCATCCATCACAAGCTTAGAGCACATTCTTGAATTTTTTCCCCTTTATTCCAACGTACCACTCTATTCCTGCAGGTAATCGAGTGAGGTGCTGTTATACGTGTTTATCAGATTTTTATTTCTCTAAAAATGACTGAACGAATTGAGCAGAAATACTGCATCAAATTCTTTGTCAAAACCTTGGTGATTTTCAAAGGGAAATAATTCGTAAAATGTATCAAGTGTTTCATAACGATGTTAGGGGGTTCACACAGATTAAGGAGGAGACTCATCGATTTAAAAGTGGCTGCACGTCGGTAGAGATTGACTAGTGGTCTCTGGGACTTCCCCCGCAACCTTTGAACCACGAGGGACCCTTTTCCCGCCACTAGCAGGATGTAACTGGATGCTAAGAGACCGACCACTGATCCGATTTGAAACCTTTGAACTTAGCTGACCCCAAAAAGAACTCCTCTCTCACAAACCTCATCATTTGAACTCTAATAATCTTTTAATAAATTTAATAACTTCAATGTATAAAATCTGTAAATAATAGCTGTGACGTAAATAAACTAAATATTTAAACTGATCAATGTCACACTACCATTATTTATCTCAAAAGTCACAGTTGCCTTTTCTGTTCTTTTTCTCTGCTTCTTTGCACCATAGCTCGCAACTACGGCATTTGTGATCCTGCATTCCTATGGGACTCCGAGTCCTCTCTGTACCCTCTTCACACCCTGTAAGTTTGTCGCTCTAGTAGCGAATCACCCTGTATATTTTGAGTAGCAAAGCGGATGGCTGTTTTTCAGAATTAATTACTGAAAAATAACTCTCTTTGTTTTCAAATTGTTCATTCCGAAATCTATTTCTCGCACAATGTACATATTTTTAATTCCTTCCATTAAAATTTTCATTCAATATTTTTCTATCATTTTTATTTACTTTTTTCCACTTTATTTTATTTTTCGCACTGTTTCCTTTTAAAATTACTTTAGGGGTATATCTTTTACTATTTATTTAGTAATATTGTCTCTTTCGTTATTATAATCGTAACTTACGACAATTAATAATTAAGCTTTGTTTTTTATCATTTTTACAAATTACCATTGTTCTTTCATGTTTTACTTTTAAGGTATCCGACTACGTTCGGAACCGTGATTTTGCAAAAGCGTATAAATGGATATTTATGATATTTAGAGTCACTTAGATTTGAAAATATATATAAAATTGTTTTAAGAATAGTATTACAATAAAAAATTATTTAAGTACAATATTAAGTACTAGAATTTTTGAAATATATAACTTAGAAGTGGGTTTATCCATGTTTTACAGAAGAACATTTTGAAAAAAGGTTATTCTAAGTTAATTTTTTGCCGAAATATTGTATTTAAATAACTTTTTTGTCAAAATGTCCTTAAAACAATTTTATATATGTACTCTAATCTAAGTGACACTAAATATCATGAAAGTTATCTATTTATGTGCTTTATTAAAATCACGGTTCCGAACGTAGTCGGATACCTTAATGTTGGCAGTAGTTTCATGTTGAATACTTTTTACTCCTTTACGTTCTTTTTAATTATTGGATAACTGTGTAAAATCAAATATTGTAAATGTTTAGTGGACCTCAAAAAACTAAAAAATAACTTTTAATTAGAAAAACATGGTCGTAGACAAAGAAGTGTCCAATTTAAACACGGTGATAAATAAAGCAAAAAATAAGAACTTCCGAAACAAATACAGCTTAAGTCACGAAAATTCACCCCTCGAGGAATTACGAAAAATTAATGATTTTGCATTTCCTTTTGGCTAACTTACAAAACATTTCATTTACTAGAGAACAACTTTTAGGAATACTGCTGTTTTGGATCGTTCTCTCGATCACACGTTTCTGAATTCTTCCAAGTTGGTCAAATATTGTTTATTTTTCCCCTATTTTTTTTGTACCACAGCATTCCATGCATATCGATGCTTCATGTTTAAATCCACTGGCGCCTCCGAAGACAACTTGAATGATAGATAGTGTTGTTATTTTTTCCCCTTACAAACATCCGAGGAGGAACTAAGAAAGTCTTCATCGATATTGTGGCTATTCAGAATGCAATAAAAAGAAAAGCGTGTCAACTGGACAAAACATACAAGCCATTGTGGTGAAGGGATGTCTTTCATAGTAAGAGAAAATGTTCCAAAACTCCATTCCAATTTTATTGCTCTTCGGGGAGATGCATATTCCTTACCCCCAAAAAAATTGCGAAAATTGATTGTTAGATTCATAAAATTCACCAAAATTCGTTTTTAAGCTGACAGAAATCGAGCCAAGTATTTTATTATTTAGAAAAGTATTATATTTTAATCTGGCAATATTTCATTTCGTGAAAAATACATTGATAAAAATGTTTCTTGAGGTACAATTATATTCAGTTCATTTATATGCACTTATGTCATACCAAGCGATCAAAGGAATAGATGCTTAATTTAAATAAAGAGTAAAAAAACATAACTGAAAACTTATTTTGAATTTCCCAGATTATATTTTACGGTGTCTGCATTTATATTATAGTTCATTCAATATAAAACAGAATGATAAGAAGTATATCAACTTGTAAATAAAATTTATATTCGTTTCATTGAAAATAGGCTAAAAGAAAATAATCTAACAAAAAAGGAGTTTTCTTTTTCAATTCCTACTATTAGTTCACTCTCTCCCTATATATATGACATGATTTTTGGAGTCAGAAACAGACTTAGTTTTAAAAAAGGTCTTTATTCTAGAATGAGTACATCTCTTCCGACGCAAGATGTAGAGAGAAAAAGAACGCCACCGAAAATCTTAAGTGGGTTAAACACTTAAAACACCGATCACGGCGTTCATGAGTGCTCTTGAAAGTTAATGCTGACATATAGGGCTATTAAATATAACGATCTGGAATTAGACATGTTTATTGGCTAGGCCATATGTTCCGAAGAAATAAATGGGTGATTAGTTTGATACTTGACAAGGTGAGGAGAAAATAAAAGTGAAGTGCTAGACAGGGAATTTAATTTTTAATCTAATTTAATTATCCTTACATATACATATCTTGTTCAAATTTTCAATCGTTCATAAAATACTTTCTATTCATTCAATCAAGTTCAACACACATTTCTTAAAACTTGTAGTAGATGACACTTGATGATAATACAGTTTTTTCAAATATTAATTTATTAGTTAAATTAAAAAATGAATAAATAGTAACAAATAAAAATAACAGTCCAACAGCATATATAGAAACGAAAAGCGTTCGTTGTGTCCCTGTAGAGCAATGGATAGCGCGTTGGACTTCTTATCCAAAGGTCGTGGGTTCGAATCCCATCTGGGATGGCCTAATTTCTAAAAATGTTGTTTCTTTTTTTACTGTACTATTTTA
This sequence comes from Trichonephila inaurata madagascariensis, assembly GCA_019973955.1. Classification (NCBI taxonomy): domain Eukaryota; kingdom Metazoa; phylum Arthropoda; class Arachnida; order Araneae; family Nephilidae; genus Trichonephila; species Trichonephila inaurata. The sequence continues at coordinate 109,924 of BMAV01007028.1, forward strand.
TTAGAATAATTAAATTTTATTTATGAAAAATAGTAACAAACAAACAAAAATAGTCCAACACCCTATATAGGAAGGAAAATGAAAAATTCCAAGGAAAATCGCTTCCTATTTCGTCACCTAATAGTGTGATTCAATCATATGTTTATACATATTTATATTAATTGTCACTAATTATAAGAAAAAGTAACTAAAACAAAATTTTTCTTTGTTGATCTAAAAAGGAATGGGCTTGATTCATGAAGTCACACGATAAAAACAAACACGTGTTTTCCATTGAATTCAAAACAAACATTAAACTAATTGTACTTGTTCTATTTGTAAAATTCAGATAAAATTTCAAATTTCATATTCGGGTAAAGATGTTTAATTGTTAAGGAAAAAAATTTCTTCAAAAAGATTTTTTTAAATTAAAAAAAAAAAGTCATATTTTATGCTTATACTTTTAAATAAAATGTATTTTGTATACAGATGTACTTTTTAAGAGAAAGTTTCTGCAAAGAGCAAAACTTGGCAACACCGGAGCGCATGAACTGATTAGTTGGAAACACAAGATAGTTTTTATCGTGTGACTATGACGTCACATGAGTTTTTGAATTGATTGGCTAGAATCACGTGGCTTTCACTATCATGTGACTATGACGTCACATGAATCAACCTCATTGACTTAAAAAAATTTTTTATATTACTTGTTCTTTTTTTCCTCAAAAAAAAATAATAAATAGATAAATGAAAACGGGGGATAAAAAGACATTAAAAAATATTAGTCTCTAAAAACATCTTGTAAGTCTTGCGACCTCGGTTGCATGAATTCTTAGTATTGTCATCCAGAAAAGCAAGGCAGCAGTAGCCTAGTGATCATGGTCACAAACTAATGGCTAGTGTCCAGTCACGGATCGAGTCCTGATGCCACTGAAGACTCACCGTGAGGGGCTGATGCACAATAAATCTGTCAAGGCTCAATGTCCTCACACTGGAGTGGTGAAGAAGTTAAGGAGTAAAATGCTCTCTAATCCAGATGTCATCCTCATCACTTGACCAAAAACTCAAAATTACAAGGCCAATAGCCTTCACGTTGCTCTAGAGCAGTGATCCGCAACCTTTTTATCGCTGTGGACCGGTCAACGTTTGATAATTTTACCGCGGCCC
>BMAV01007028.1:114812-128230 GCA_019973955.1 Trichonephila inaurata madagascariensis
CCTAATTTTTAATAACTGCTTCTTGTTACTTCGATTGTACAGTTGTTGTTTCAAATCTCCTTGGAGCAAGAAAGCCTACACCAAGTCCATTTGACCTTTCCGCAAAAGAAGGACCAACCGATTGTACAGTAATCCGTGATAATAAAAGATACGAAATGAATCCATATTATTCCAGGGGGGCCGCCACAAATGAATAAGAATTAAACGGAAGGGGAAAAATAATTTTTTTTAACGGAACACTAAATTTTATAACGATTTTTAATAATATTAAATAAGCTCGCGAACACACGTGCATTTTATTAGAATACGAATTTATACACGTTTGAAATTGTGCGTATATTATGTAAACATGTATATTATTTGAGCATTACTTGAGTATTATTTGAGCATTACTAACGATTTTTTTTATCTGAAGTTTATTATCTATCTTTAAAGAGGAATTTTCTAAGAAACTTTAATAATTTTTTTTCGAGGGTCGTTGAAAATGAATTATTGTATATTTTCGAATGTAAGCCAATCTGTGTTTCTTAAAACCAAGAGTGCATCTTTTTTTTTTTTTTTCTTCATTATTATTATTAATATTATTTACTGCAAGTTCCAAACCCGTATATAAGACAAATTGAAAGAAAATCCTGTTATTATATAAATATATACATATGACAGAATCACAACATTAAGTGGTAATTAATTTTTATTCATTATCATTAAAGTATCGTATTGTCATCCAAAACAATCGTGTATATAAAATTTCAGTTCAACTGAATGCTTAAAACGTGAAAAAAAAAACCTTTTCAAGTTTGGACACAAGTCGCCAAAAATAATGCCAACGTGGCTGTATGTATTTGTAATTCTTTAAATATAATTAGTTTTAATCAATTAATAATTATAATCAAATTATTGTATTGTCATCCAAAATAATCATGTATATAAAATTTCAGCTCAATTGAGCGCTTTAAAATGTATTTTATTAACGAATGAAAATTCCACCAAGATAAATAAATAAACAAACAAACAAACAAATAAATATATAGAGAGTGTGAGCTAATACTAGGAATTGAATTATAAGATTAAAATCGCTTATCCATGGCTAACGGAAAATGTGGGGGAAAGAAATACACATCTTTCCTAAAATACCTTTTTAGAGATTAGCAGATTCGTATATAAGCCCCAATACCCTAATTTTAACATTGATAAAAGTCCAAAAATTATCGGCTAATTCACAGAAATACACGGTAACAGAAAATTTATCCATTGTATTGAATAATACTGCATAATTTTTGTTAATTTTTTAATATTTGTTAAATATTGTTATCTTTAATGTTATTTATAATTTTTTTCATATATGTTATGTTTAAGCGCATAAAAATCTGATTATTAAATTAAAAGTTTATTTTTCGACTCATTTTTTTTCCCTACACGAGACAAATTACCTAGTCAAGAAATTTTCGAATGGAAAAGAATAATTTATTAAACATTTTAATTATCATTTAATGGCTTGCGTAATATAATCCCAGTTGGTTTCATCAAATGTCGTTTTTCTTAAAAACGGTCAAATATTTTTAGACATCAGCTATTACCATCTTATATATTTAAAAAAAAATCATCCTTAGAAGCTATAGGAAGCTTAATTGTGTTCCTTTTTTAACTTCCATACGTATTAACTTTAACATTACCAGAAAACCTATTTCCGAACGAGTTAATAATAGGCCTCTCTGCAGTAAATATTCACTACTTCGCACTGATTGGTTGGTTTTGCTGTCATAAAAGCCGTATTTGACCATTGTGTGAGTCACAGTACATTGCATTTGCAATAAAACGGACGATATTAGAAAGAATATCGTAGTATAAACAATTACATGAATTACTAAACCAATTACTAGGAACACCCTAAATCCTAAAGGAAAAACATAAGAAAAACAGAGAGAAAATCATCAAAAACAAAAACTACGCCACCAAATGGAATCATTACCTTTTAGAGATCATTAGGATGTTTTTCGTCGTGAAAATATCCATTAAAGGTTTATTATAGTCACACACGTGTGTTAGTTATACAAAATCCATATGTAGAAGGGGAGAAAAATCGAATCATCCATGCGATTTATATAATTAACTTATATATGTATATATGTTACCATTCAAGTGCAAAATCTGTTATTTCATACATTAACTAGGTATTTCATGAAATAACTGAACGTCAGTTAAGGTATGCGACTACGTTCAGAGAACCGTGATTTTAAAAAAGCGCATACATGGATAATTTTCATGATACTTAGTGTCACTTAGATTCGAATACATGTATAAAATTGTTTTAAAAGGACATTTTGACAAAAAAAAATTATTTAAATACAATATTTTTGCAAAAAATTAACTTAGAATAATCTTTTTTTCAAAATGTTCTCCTTTTGTGAAAAATGCTTCTATTATATAATAATATTTTGGCTGTATATAGCTCAGACCTCTCTACAGAGGCTCTACTAGAATTTTTGAAATATATAAATTAGAAGTGGGTTTATCCATATTTTACTACAACAGAGCAGAGCAATTTTAAGAAAAAAACGTTAATAATTATTTAAATGGGTGGTAACTCTGAAAATAATGTGAATTTTTCAAAACTTCTAGTTGAGCCTCTGTAGAAAGGTGTGAGCTATATACAGGCAAAATATTATTATAATAGAAGTATTTTTCATGAAAGAACATTTGGAAAAAAAATTATTCTAAGTTAATTTTTTGCCGAAATATTGTATTTAAATAATTTATTTTGTCAAAATGTCCCTAAAATAATTTTATACGTGTATTCTAATCTAAGTGACACTAAATATCATGACAATTATCCATGTATACGCCTTTTTAAAATCACGGTTCCAAACGTAGTCGGATACCTTAAAGTATTTAAAATTGTTGAATTCTACGATTGAACTAGATATTTTATAGAATAACGATTACTTGATTGTTAAAATAGGAAAAATACGGCACTTGAAAGTCCTTTGTGAATCGGTTCGAACTTCTTTTAGTCAGTTTTGAATCCTTTAAATCTGCTTTGAGGAAGGATTTTTTTCGATTAGGAACAATAGATGGCCGAATAAAGCAATTGTACTCTTGATCTCAGCACACTATATGTGAGCGAGAATTAATTTCTATTGAAGAAGTCCCGAATACTGACAAAGCGCTTCGATCTGTTGCAACAGCTCAATGCTGCTCTGGACAAGGATTTAAAAAGGGCCCGTGTAAAAAAAATGTGTAACAGTAAAAAGTGGGCTTGTTTCAAGAATAATGTGCAAAGCAATTCAAAGTGTCATCACAGCAATCCTTGCTCTAATAAATAATGAAAAGTAAAATAAAGGTATTTCGTACATTTAAATTAATGTTCACTTACATTTTTGTTTGAAGAAGTTGACAAAATGTTTTTATGAAGCAACTGTTTTTCTTCCCAACATGTATTTTTTTTATAATATTTAAAAATAACAATTTAACTATTTCTGCGACATATCTTTTTTTTTTTCTGTTTATCTAATGTTAGCAATATGAGCAATAATAAATTATATCATCTACTTTTCCTTATTATTTGTCAATTAATCATCCGCAATGGGGATAAAATGTATTTTTCAAAATGTTTTATCTACTTAGAATCAATTAATTTATAAAACATCTTTGAAAATACTTATTTTTCACATTAAATGTTTATCATTAGCTATTTCATAGAATAACTAGATAAAGAATGAAATGTTTCATCTATTACATACTTCAACTGACTTGTCTAGTTATTTCATGAAATACCTAGTTATTCTATGAAATAACTTAGTTATACACTTAAATGGTAACATATATACCAAGGGATGCCATAAGTTCAGATAAAACTATAAAGGAGCTAAAATATAAAACTTAAAAATAAAATTTTAAACTAAATCTTTGACACAGTTTTATTCTATCTTTAAATTTAACATATTGTGCCTTTTAATTTATTTTAAGAGCCTTGCGCCTAAATCGATCACATTTTCACTTTATATGGGCTCAGTCTCTTTGATTAATCATCCATCGAGGCACGCACTACCTCCATGTGAATCTCCAAAACTGCCTTCCTTCAATAACACTTAGACCCCGGGGTACCCCAGTGATCCTTCTCTATTTTCGACCCTCCATCTTGTCATCCAATTTCTTCTTTTCCCGTCCAGACCACAGACCTATGAATGTTTGGCGCAGTATAGCCAAAACTGGCTCTTGCGCCATAAAACACCAAACTCAACTCAACTCAAGAACACTTAAGGTATGCGACTACGTTCGGAACCGTGATTTTGCAAAAAAGCGTATAAATGGATAATATTTATGATATTTAGTGTCGCTTAGATTAGAAAATGTATATAAAATTGTTTTAAGAATAGTATTACAATAAAAAATTATTTAAGTACAATATTTTGACAAAAAATGAACTTAGAATGGACCCATTTTCAAAATGATCTTTTTTGAAAAATGCTTCTATTATAATAATATTTTGCCGGTATATAGCTCAGACCTCTGTACAGAGGCTCAACTAGAATTTTCGAAATATATAACTAAGAAGTGGGTTTATTCACGTTTTACGACAACAGAGGGGGGAAATTTTAAGAAAAAAACGCTGATAATTATTTCAACGGGTTGTAACTCCGAAAATAATGTGAATTTTTCAAAAAAAAACTAGTTCAGACTCTCTGGAGAAGTCTTTACTTTATATAAGCACAAAATATTATTATTTTAGAAGCATTTTTCACAAAAGGAGAACATTTTGAAAAAAGGTTATTCTAAGTTAAATTTTTGCCAAAATATTGTATTTAAATAATTTTTTTTTTTTGTCAAAATATCCTTAAAACAATTTTATACATGTATTCTAATCTGTGACACTATATATCATGAAAATTACCCATCTGTGCTCCTTTTTAAAATCACGGTTTCGAACGTAGTCGGATACCTTAAAGTTATCCAAATCGGGATGCCATTTTAGGTACAACTTACTTCCGATACTGATTACAATTCATAGTCAAGTTGATATAAATCCAAATTGCTATTGTAACATCGGGAATCCTCAATTTTGTTTCATTTCTAGGATGCGAGAAGAGTCGCATATAGTTTTGGCCAAAAATCCTTTTATTTACTAATTAATTAAAAAAAATTTCTCCATTGTTATTGTTTCTAGTTTTCACGGCCCTTCGCTGGAGAAAAGTTCAAGTCCGGATCAACGTTCGTTGACCTTCAGATGATCGTCTCTCGGGTGTGGCTATCCCCGCAACATCCTTCGCTCATATCGCCCCAGATCAATCACTAGTGCGGCTCCCCCACAGACTCCATCTTGAAGTCTTCCTCCCAGTTCTTTTTATCTCTTGATCATTCTGTCCTCTTCCGAACCTACTCTAAAAACCTCCTGGGAGAGCCTCTTTCGCGCCCACAATAATTTCTGATTGGCAAGCGTCGCCCCCGGCATCCTCTGTTTTGGTCCCTCCATTGGCTCTTCGAGATAGAAGGCCGTCGCGACTGAGATCTTCTACAACCCGGCCGACTGTCGGCAGGATGGGATGTTTGGGGTTTGTTGTCCCGAGCACGGCTTGAAGAGATGCACCCGTTGCGCCCCGCCCCACTGATCAGGGCCGTGGGTAGCCTAGTGGTTGGAGCATCGGACTCCAGACCGGAAGGCCTGGGTTCGATGCCCGATGCCACCGAATACCCTCCGAGTACACACGGAGTACGTGCTCGTAAATCAGTGGATCCGAAAGTCTTTTGGGCGGTCGCAGCTGAATTCACGAGTGCAGGAGGAGGGAGAATATTCCCCTCCCCTCCAGTTCCATGCCTAAATTGTGGAAGAGGAGATCGGTGGTGTCGCCATCTATCGTAAAGAATTCCAACCTGTCTCACAGGCGGGAATTTCACCGAGCTAAATCGTACTGTCACCTGTATGGTGCTCAAAGCTAAAGCCAATGACAGGCGTTCCTCTAGCTCATTGCCACGATGAATTTCTTGGGCCTTGATCTGACACTGTTAGACAGGGGGAATTAGCAACAACAACAACAACACGTCACCGTATCTTGTAAACCATATGGAGTGTGTAAGTGAATTTTAACGTCACACTATTCAGCTACACGAGGGTTTTTGGAAACGAACCTCGTCATTTTGAACCATAGTCAAGTGAAGAATGACACCTGAGAAGGCACCCCCTCTCCTAACTTCCACATTACACCAACAGGAGGACGTTTGAGATTCGCTAGATTTAACGTGCATCGCCGCCCTACAAGGTGGATTTTCAGTGGTACTAGACTCGAACTCACGACACGCCAGCCACGAGTCCATGGCCTTAACCACTAGACTACCACGACCTCTAAGCCATAAGGAGGGTCTATCAATCGACCTGTCACTTTGACACTGGGAATAACCTCCTAGGTTTTTCTTCCACACAGCAGGCTGACTTTCCGTTCAAGTATTTTGTGGCCGACATGTGCGGAGGAACGAAAGAATGGATGACCGTTCAACGGGAATGTGCCTTCCATAAATTATTGTGACGGAAAAACCATCTGAGTGTCGGAGGAGGAAGAAATGTGTTAAATCGCTGCAGAGTCGACTTAACATCTTTTTAGCCCCCGAGCATGAGAGAAGAATACGCGATGCCCGTCTCTGGCCATTCTATTCACCTTCGTGCTTTAAAAATGACGAGTGTTATCGTACAGTGTTCTTCTAAAAGGCGGACTCTACACAATAAAACCAATTCTTGTGCTTTGAAATATCCGGCACATTCTCTTTCAATCACAGCTGCGTCGTCTTAACCTTATGAGTAGGAGCAGAGTCCTCTTGAAACAGATTTAAGTTCAGGGTATTCACTATTGGTTCTATGATTGTGTCTTTTGCCGTGGTTCTCACTCCCTTCTGGCAAAAATTAATCTGAGATACCTGTTCATAGCTGACACCACACCGAACCATTAAGGAAACCTGATGATCAGCTCTCTGCAAGAATTTTTTCTTCTCTTTAGCTCTTCTTGGGTATTCCTTGTATATACAAGGTTTGACAATTTAATTCCGAACTGCGCATGCCGTATCCGTTAGGCTTGGTGTGAAAGAGTGAGAATGGAATATAGTTGACCTTTATCTTCTTGTAACTCACGCCTCTTGGTTTAAAAGAGACTGGTCTTGAATTTCTGAAACACAAATATATTATCTTTCATGTCACCCACCCTTGGAATCGATTTCCGTAAAATCTATTTTTAGCGGATTTCTACTGAACGAAAAAAGAAATGTGCCAACCAAATTGCAAGACAAAGAGCTTAATAATTCAAAAACGGGAAAATTTTTTTAATTTAGCGCCTTCTTAATCTCTTGCAGCCCCGTTTCCATAAAACCCAATTCTTAGCGGATTGGATTTCCTCAGAAAAGGAAACATGATAGCCAAATTTCAAGTCAATAGTTCAGGAGATCTCGTGATGAGTGACAGAATGAATGAGTTCGTCGCTTTTCTTCTAGATAAACTCGTGTCCAAAATTAAAGCCACAAATATGTTTTTCGTCATAATTTTAAAATGCCTCCAGTAAAACTGATAGAATTCGTATTTTATAAATTTTGAAGAATGAATAATACAATATCACACTTCAGTTTAAGAAAAGATGTTCTTTAGGATTAGTTTTTGCCGATCTACTGAATTGAGACCGTTTCAGCATAAGGAAATTTTGCCTCCAATTTGTGAATATTGCATTCCAACAAACAAGTTAGTCTGTTTGCAATGAGGATGACTTACCATAATCGTTTAGATGATTTCTTGAGATGGTGAGCCGTTGGTGGGATTGAAGCTGGCCAGTCTCAAGCGGAGGTGGCTCGATGATTACAAGTGATCTAAAAGTGGTCTCCTGGTTATGGAATCAATTCCAAATAAGTGGTACTGTCACTAGGAAAGTCAACCATGGTCGACATAGAGCATCGATGTCGGCACAGGATTGCTACTGGTCATTAAGTGCACGATGACATAGTCGTACAATGGCTTCAGCTTGCTCATGGCCTTGCTGCTGTGTCTGGAAGAAGAATTTCAAGGCAAACAGTCCACAAATATCTAGCAGAGACTGGTCTTTAAGCCCAACATCCAGTCTGGTGAGTCCCTTTCACCGCATCCGGAAGGAAAGCCTGGATATTGTGAAGCTGAAGTCACCAGTGTTGAACACCACAAGAATGTGGACGTATCCTTTTCAGTGATAAGTTGAAATGAACTCGTAAAGTCTTCATCTGGATAGAAAATGAAGCTCACTTTCATCCCTTCTACGTAACAAAAATCGATAAATTTGGTGACAAAGGAATCCTTATGTATGGTGGCATAATTGCCCTTCTAATTTTGGACCCCTGTAAACCCCAAAACTGTTTGCAAATTTGACCATTTTGTCTTCATGTCATACTGTTTAAATACAATAAATACCTTTTTTGAAGTTGCTTTCCTTCATGGTGTTGCTATTTTAATGACCAGCAATGTAAATATTACATGATGATAAAATTGTGGAATATAGCCATGTGTGCGCTACCTTTTTATTTGATTAAAACAAGAGCTTTAATTGGTGTTTAATATCTAAGAACACAGAACTTCGTTTACTGTTCAGATTCCTAGCTCAAATGAAACATTTCGCGACTTTTTTCTACAACAAAAAAGGAACGTTGCAAACAGAATAATACAAAGTTCAGGTTCTACATGATAAATTTTTTATTGTTGCTTTTTTTTTTCAGGTGAGAAGCCTTACAGATGCAACACATGTCACAGCGCCTATTCTCAACTTGCGGGCTTAAGAGCTCATCAGAAGAGCTCGCAGCATCAACCGAAGCTGTATTTTGTAGAAAGCACAACTAAATAAATTATTTTTAGTATGCACTCTCTCTATATATATAGTTTGGTACTTTTCTGTTGAAACACACACAAAACGCATTCTTGTATTTTATTTTCTCACATATTTCCTCTAGTTCAGTGGTTATTAAACTTTCGGTCACTGTGCCCCCCCCCCTTTATATATAAGCCTGACGTCGTGGCCCCCCAAAATTTTGAACATCCCTCCCTGACTTCCAACATAGGACTGAGTGATTTAAAGGTTTCTCTTTAGTCATAAGACTGCCTCTCCTATTTACGTATACAGATTTTTTTAACGCTATTTTTTCCTTTAAAAAAATAATAAGCATCTAATTATATATGTATGTAAAAATATTACAAAATACTTATTTCAAATAAATCAATAAAGTAGGCGCAAATAAATAATTAATACAGCCGCAATTCCATTAGGAAATCAAGATGGATGCAATGGATTGACCCCTGAGGGATTTTCCCCCAGGGTTCCGAGGACCACAGTTTAAGAACCGCTGCTGTAGTTGAATGATAGGTTGCTCATTAACACCTCACTCGGAAGCAACACGAAAGTTATAGACTTCGTATTTTTGAATCTTCCCGGGACTTCCACACTATGCCAGTAGGAGGACTTAAAACCTAGACACATTTAACGTGAATCTGCCCCTCTACACTTCGGGTCTTAATGACACCTAGACTCAAACCCACGACTTGACAGAACCAAGAGTTGTAGTCGCGACAGCTGAATGGTAATGATCAATGCTTATCGAGATATCCGCAAGGTCTAAATAACACGCCAATAGTATGTTTCTTTTCTGGGGTGTAGCAGTTTTAATAAACAATAATTTGTTTAAAACTAGCTCATCCAGCCCTTCATTGTTTGGTATAAAGAGATAAATCTCTCTAAGTATTAAACTTAATTATTTTTTTATATATACAGTCGGACCTCTATATAACGAAATCGCTAAATCCTGGTTATATGGAAAATTCGTTATATAGAGGGCCATCTTTTAATATACAGTCGGACCTCTATATAGCGAAGTAGCTAAATCCGGAAAAAAAGTTTGTTATGTGGAAAATTCGTTATATAGAGATTCATTTTTCAATATACTTTATAAACCACATAAAACAAATTTTAAATTCATAAGCACTATATATTAAAGATGAGTAATTATTCACACCTTTTGTAAATTAATAAAATATCTACTTACTTTATATATCTTACCTATGAAAAAAAGAAAGAAAAACTCCAAGAAAAGTTTCTTGGTACATTTATCCACTTCCTAAAGAATTACCGTAAAATCCGTCGTATAACGCGCACCTATACTTTCAAGCTGAATTTTTTAATTTTTAGGTATTTTCGACGTATAACGCTCACCCCCTTTTTTACGAAGAAATCTGAAATATTAGTATACATTGCTCTTATGTTTTGAAGTCGTTTATTTAAGGTATTATTCAAGACTTTTGAAAAAATAGTATACTTCGTAAACTACAACTCTTCTAGTTCTTAAGGCAAATCATTTCTTTTAAGTAAACAGTATTTCGATACATGAAAAAGTAATTTTTTTTTTATTCTCATCTCTTTTGTTATTTTTAAAGGTATCGCTTTCATACCCGGCGTATAACCAAGGCCACCTTGAAAGGACCAGGCCGCGACAGAGTTTTGATGACGTCACGAAAGGAGGGAAAGCTTTTCTACGCGCATTCACTCTGTGAGGAATATAAAGCTTTGAACATTCATTTCTTTTCATGTCATAGACTAAAATTTCCGCATTTATATTGATTATTTTTTTTAATTCTCACTTAGAATATTTTCTGATGAAAGTTATGTATTAATGCGCTAGAATGATGCATAATATTTTCCCGGAAAAAGGGACAAAATCACTCATGAAAGGCTCCTAACAGTATAAGAAAAATCTAAGAAAAAACTGACTCAATGTAAAATAATTTCAATCAGATAAAATAAAAAAGAAACATTTACTTGCGCAGAAAATTTGAAAAGTAGAGCATTAGAGGTATATTAATGAAAAATCATGTGAATTTAGAAACATTTTGCTGGAGTTCCTTTTTCCTGTGAAATGACATTTTTAATGCTCATAGAATCAATGAATCATAACAAAAGAAAGAATTATAAAAAAAATGCATGCAAAAATATATACAAATATAGAGATGACAAACAGTTTTAGACACCACAGTAATTATATAGTAAAAATAGATTCTAGATTATACGTTAAAAATATTGCCATGTTTCGTAAACATTTCAACGAACGAGTGGTCCAGTGATAATGCCGCCGCTAGTGGAACTGTTGGTCTCGGATTCAAAACCTACCGATTGCTACTCGCCGATTTTTTTAAATTTGATTTAAATTGACTCTCTGGAATTTTACAGAGAGTTGCAGTGTATGCAAATTTATGTTAGTTTAAGTACTTCTAGAATATTCTAGATGTCACCACTGTATCCTATATAAGCTGCTTCCCTCGAGCTGGAGTTCAGTTCGCCTTGTGTATGATCAAGTAGATCACGTTTGAATTTAATAAATTCTCATTGCTTTATTCAACCGTTGTATTGCTCTATTCCAAGAATCTTAGTGACATTATTGGTGGAGGCGTGGTGTACATTTAATCCACGGTGGCAGAAATAGAAAATTGTAGACGAAGCCGTCGTTTACAAGGTCTTTCACCTGAATTTGAACTCTTGGATTCACCTACAAGGGGTAAATCTCCAAAAGACATGTCGCAGGACTCTGAATGTCAAACTTTCTCGATATTCCCTTTGGTCCAGCCAGTCAGAGCACCATCAATTTTTCATGGAGAGGTAGGTGACGATCCGTCCAAGTGGGTTAAGGAATACGAACAAATCGCAAAATTTAACCGATGGGATGACACTATGTGCCTTGCAAACGCCTATTTCTTTTTAAAGGGCACCGACAGGGTCAAGTACGAGAATAACGAAGAAAATCTTAGTTCCTGAGAAAAATTTCAAGAACAGCTAAAGATTGCGTTTGGCTCGACGGAATTATTCATAAAACAAGCTGAACGCGAGCTCAAAAACCGAGCGCAGAAAACGGGTGAGAACACACAGTCCTATATTCAAAGTATGCTAGTACTCTGCCATAAAGTCAATCCAAAGATGACCGAAAATGAGAAGGTTTCTCATCTTATGAAAGGCGTCGCAGAAGACGCATACCAGTCTTTACTTATTAAGGATATTAGTTGTACCTCAAATTTCATCAAGGAGTGTCAACGCATTGAAGAAATGAATCAAGGACGTATAGCCAACCACCGGTTTACAAGATTACCAAATGTTGTTCCTGTAGCATCCATAGGAGACCATAAAGATTTGGTAACCCTCATTAGACACATTGTGAGGGAGGAAGTTCAAAGGATGTTAGACCTCGACGAATTCATAAGAGAAGTTCAGCAAGCACTATGTCCTGTAATCTCTTTTAGGTCTGTAGCAGTAAATAGAAGAAATGAACCGCCAAGAAGACCCAGGACGTATGCAACCGCTGTACGCCAACCAAGACGCCTTGTCGAGCCTTTACCTGTCCCTAGGCAGGCCGATGTATGGAGAACCGACGATAACAAACCTGTTTGCTTTCATTGTGGGAGATCAGGCCCCAAGGTTCGTCACTGCCCTGAACGACGAGCTATTTTCAATGCATACAGAAGCCGCCAAGCAACCAGCAGTCAGCTACCATCCTCTAACTTGTCCCCTGACGAATGCAGCCGGCAAGCTATTAGAACACCATTACCTATTCCAAGCAGGGGAAGATCACCAATACGCCACAATAGATCACCCTCTCCTTATGGCCGACGTAGTCCCAGCCGCCGAGACGAGGGAAAACTAAGTGAGGCGACCTTCTTTTGAGGTGAGGCTGCTGATTTTTCAAATCCTCCGGCTGCCGCAAAAATGAGAGGGAATCACCTAGATGTTACAGTTGACGGTTTACCAGTAAAAGCTCTTGTGGACTCTGGGGCTTCATCATCGGTGGTATCTGCGAAAGTCCGCCGATATCTTAAAAAAAGTGATGTTTCCCGCTCATAACCACACTGTCCTTAAAGTCGCCAATGGAAATTATGTACAGTCGAAAGGGATGTGTACCCTCCAAATTGGAATAAGTGATCGAATTCTTCCGTTTGAGTTCATAGTTTTACCTGACTGCAGCCATGACATAATCTTGGGATGGAACTTTTTGAAAGCCTCGGGAGCTCTTATAGACTGTGGACGATCTGAGCTTACTCTTGACGACGTGGAAGTCACTTCAGAGGAGATTGTTTTTAAACCTTCACGCCTGTGTGTCATGAAAGATTGTAGACTACCAGCATACTCGATAAGGAAAATCCCAGTATTAAATCGCTGTAGAGATGACTCTGGAAATGTAATTGTAGTGGGTTCCAAACTGTTGGCTCTTAAGAAGGAAGTTTTTATGCCTTCAATGCTTGTCACTTTAAAGTGTGGCAAAACAGAAATATGGGTTGTCAACGGACTATTACAAGAAAAGGTCATTCCTCAAGGCATGTGTGTTGCTTTTGCAGAACCATTCTGTCCCGATTGCATCGCTACAATTTCTGAAACCTCAAGAGTCCCTACCGAAATTTC
>BMAV01007028.1:133230-147961 GCA_019973955.1 Trichonephila inaurata madagascariensis
GAAAAGTTAGAGCAAGTCGAAACTTTCCAGCTCCTAAGAATATACGTGAAGTCAGAAGTTTTTAGGATTATGCTCCTACTACCGTCGATTTATTAAGGATTTTTGTCTGAAGGCTCAACTTCTCCAAGAACTTCTAAAAAATGATTCCAAATTTACATGAGGATCAGATCAAAAGGAATCCTTCGAGAAATTGAAGACAACCCTCACGTCCAAACCGGTCCTAGGACTATTTGATGAAAAGGCCCCCACAGAGCTGCATGCAGATTCAAGCGGTTATGGTCTAGGCGCCGTGTTAGTCCAGATACAAAAGGGGAAAGAAAAAGGGATTGTATATGCTTCAAGAACCCTGACGAAGGCTGAGAGGAATTATTCGACGACTGAACGCGAATACTTTGCTTTTGTATGGGGTGTCGCTAAATTCCGACCACATATTTTCGGAAGACACTTCAAAATCGTAACCGACCACCATTCCCTTTGTTGGCTTACAGGACTTAAGGATCCATCAGGAAGACTTGCCAGATGGACTCTCCGTCTTCAAGAGTCCGATCTAGAAATTATTTATAAAAGTGGGAAGAAACACAAAAACGCTGACAGCCTTTCAAGAAAACCTGTTGAGGATGAAGTTTTTCCTTCTGAGCAAAAAACTACCTTGGCATCCTTTTCTGATATTGCCTAAGAGCGAAGAAAAGATCCGAAACTATCCAAATTAATTCATACCCATGAAAAGACAGAACCAGTTACGAAAAGTTTTAATCTCATAGACGGAATACTTTGCAAAAAGAACTTCGATCCAAATGGAAGAAAATGGCTGCCAATAATCCCAAAGCATCTCAGTCTTGAAATTCTACAGCATTTTCATGACGCTTCAACTGCCGGATATCTAGGCTTCACAAAAACGTACGATAGAATTCGGAAGCTCTTCTTTTGGCCAGGACTGTATAGGCGTGTACGTCGCTACGTCGTGCATTGTCGAGAGAGTCAAAGGAGAAAATCACTTCCTTCGAAACCACCTGGTCTACTCATACCAATTCCTTCAGCCTCGGTGCCTTTCCAACGCGTTGGCATAGATCTTCTTGGAAGGTTTCTTAGATCAACGAAAGGAAATAAATGGATTATCGTTTGCACGGATTACTTATCTCGTTTCGCGATCACAAAAGCTCTACTGCCGAAGCTGAAGAAGTAGCAAAATTCATTACCGAAGAAATTGTGTTGAAACATGGAGCTCACCGAACTATTCTAACCGATCGTGGCAAAGTCTTCGAGTCGAAGCTGGTGACAGAACTTGGTCAATTATGTAGCTCTAAGCACAGAAAGACGACTGGATATCATCCCCTATCGAATGGATTAACCAAGAGGTTTAAAAAAACTTTGGCGGATATGCTTTCAATGTACGTCGACGTGGAGCAAACAAACCAGGATGAAATTCTTCCTTTTGTCACTTTTGCTTACAATACTGCGAAACAAGAAACGAGTTACACTCCTTTTTATCTTCTCCATGGTCGAGAAGCCGAAACCACACTTGACACTGTGTTTCCATACATCGCTGACGGATCAGAAGATGACTATGTGAGTCGACTCATAACTCGAGCGTAAGAATCCAGACAGCTTGCCAGAATCAGAACATTAGAAGCACAGAACAGGGATAAAACCAGATATGATGCCAGACACCGAAGTGTATCATACCGACCTGGAGAACTAGTTTGAGCTTTTACGCCTGTTAGGAAAGTTGGTTTGTCTGAAAAGCTGTTAAAGCGTTACTTCGGTCCTGACCGAGTTGTAAGAAAACTTTCCGACGTTACATACGAAGTTGAAGAATTAGAATCCTCGCCCCGAAGACGGAAATCTACACAGGTTGTGCATGTTCTACGTATGAAAAAGTATTATACTCCAGAACAGGAACGTATTCTAACAAATGACACCAAAAAACTCCCAAGTAATTCTCCGGCTACATACAATACTGGGACGGACAAGAGAGATACTCCACTCGACTCTCCTGGAGAAATTGTACCTTATAGAGGACCTATGACGAGATTCAGAACGCGGGACGTAAAGGAACTATAGACTAACATCGAGGCGATGTTATTTTAAGGAGGGAGTAATGCCATGTTTCGTAAACATTTCAACGAACGAGTGGGCCAGTGGTAAAGCCACCGCTAGTAGAATGTTGATCTCGGGTTCAAAACCTACCGATTGCTACTCGCCGATTTTTTTTAATTTGATTTAAATTGACTCTCTGGAATTTTACAGAGAGTTGCAGCGTATGCAAATTTATGTTAGTTTAAGTACTTCTAGAATATTCTACACTGTATCCTATATAAGCTGCTTCCCTCGAGGTGGAGTTCAGTTCGCCTTGTGTATGATCAAATAGATCACGCTTGCATTCAATAAATTCTCATTACTTTATTCAACCGTTGTATTGCTCTGCTCCATGAATCTTCGTGACAATATTCAATTAAAATAATTCATTTATTCAATATTCAAAAACATAAAATAATTTCAATCCAATAAAATAAAAAAGAAACATTTACTTGTAAGGAAAATATGAAAAGTAAAGTATTTGAGGCATATTATTACATAAAAATGCATATGACATGAACAGTTTAGACACCATAATAATTATATAGCAAATTGTGACGTCTTCAATTGATGTGAACCCCACCCTGCCAATTCATCTGAAATCACCCTATCCATCCATCACCAAACAGATGTTGGATGACAGGTGCAGGTGGCCATGGGGTCATTGTTTGTTAACTGGCCTCGGACAAGCGCAGACATCTGGTCTGGAATATACAATGGCTAAGGAATGCAGATGTCAATAGGCATTCCTGTATGAAAGTTTTGAATAGAAGTCGAGGCATTGAGAGTGGGGTTGTGAAGCCCAGGTGTGAGATGAATAGATGTGAGTTATGGCGCCCTTGGATTCCAGACGGATGGGGAATGTGTTCGTGTTTTCCGCGAAAATGAGAGACGCAGGTGGCCCGGGGACGAGGGCAGACCTTTTCTTTGACCTGCCAATGAGGAAGACGAAGGCAGACCCTTTTCTTTTTTGACCTGCCAATGAGGAGAACGAGGGGCGCGTGGTGGACCCGCCCCTGGTGTTTAAAAGGGGTGAATTGGGACGGAGAAGAGAGAAACGGACGAGAAGAGAAAACCTGAAGCGACTTGGACGGAGAGAGGGACTTGGAGAGATAGAGCCATGGAGTAAACTGGAGCCCGGAAAAGCTATGGACTGACCTCGAGTGATAAAGACTGTCCGCCCGGCCTTGGCCTATTTAATGATTATTTTTTGGAAGCTATTAAAATCTAATTAATTTTTTAAAATATGGCTGTGACAAATTTTTTTGTGTACGAATGACTGACGACGTTACAAAATATAGGACTTTAATATATATATATACATTAGTAAATACACTTACCTATAAATAATCGGAAAAAAAACTTTTCATGGCATATATCATTAATGAGGCAACGTACTGATTAGTTTCAAATTCTGAATCATTTGCATTTGTGATGATATTATTTAAACTATTAATTACATTATTTTTATGCATATGCATTAAAATTCAATATTGTGCTATGGTAAAAATATCTAAAAATCAAACAAAAGTTTTGAAATTAAAAAAAAAATAACATTTTACATACTTTGAATTCTAAAATCTTTATGAAAATAATTTAAACAAATAACGTAAATAAATAATTTTTCTTCAAATAATAGTTATGTGAACAATTAAACATGTTCATAAAATGTATATAATATAAAAAAATTACAAGGATATACATGCACAATGAATAACATACGAATCGATAATTGAATATTTAAATAAATAAAACAGAAAAATATAAAAAGCAAACATTAATTTAATTGGCTTTAAATTTCTTCATTTTTCGCGGTTACCCTTCACGGTTAAAATTTCTTCACTGCGCTTTTTTGAATAATTATTTAAGCATATGTCCCCAAATGTAACGAATACTTTTTTAAAATATGAAAATGCAGGTATGTTACAATTTACACAAGGTGAATGAAACGAATGCAAGACATTCCACAACTCGTGAAATTCCAGATACGCTTCTGTTAAGCTTGTAAAGCAAGATAATTGGCAATCAACTTTAAGAAACTTCGATTCGAATGTTTTTGATATTAACAAACTAAAAATGAAATATTGTGCTGAAATGACTTTTACCACAATATCTGTGGGTATTTTTAAACCTCCTCTATCCAGATGTCTCAAAAGTTGCGTCCCTTCGACATTTTTCGAGTCGAAATTAATCTGCTTATCTAAAACAAATTTATTTTTGCAATCGGAGCCATTCGAATTTTACATTATACACACAATATATATATATATATATATATATATCCCGCTATATACATTAAAGCTTGATACTCTTCTATTGAAATATCATCTGATTTATTTCTAATGTTTAATACTCCGTTGAAATCTGTAATATCTACTTTAACATGAAATATCTCACCTGAATGATTTGAAATTAAATTTTTTAGTGAGAGATAGTACCATATTTATCTGAGTGCAAAGTTAACACACTTTTAATGCGCATCTTTTTTTCAGCTTGCAAAATTTCCTGCACGGTGACATGATAATTTGCTCCGGACATTTGTCTGTATTCCCCAAATCTGGCTTCTAAATTATCAGTTTGGAATTTTCCAGTTATATTTGAAATTCTGCTCCGTCACACAAAAGATACTTTATTAGTTCTGGGATGGTATTTACCGTATGCCTCAAAGCAAAAAATGTTTCCTCGCTTAAGCAACCTTCTCAATTTTTCCAGCAGTCCAGCCACTGATAAATTTTGAAAAAAAAGTGAATCTATCATCATCCATTGATGAAAAAGGAACTCTTTTTCAATTTCAGTTTGAGTTTGAGTGAATATTAACGTCACACTGTTCAGCTACACGAGGGCTTTTGGCGACGGACCACGTAATTTTGTTTTCAATTTCAGATTTTGACCCTTAGTTGGACTTTTAATATTCCTTATTTGCCAGAAATCTAAAATATGTTTGATGAGTATTGCACTGTCCCTAAAGATTTCTGGGTAGCCTAATTTATCTTTTAATATATTAAGTGCAGTCACACACGTTGCTTTCTTCAAAAATTTTTAAAACTAACTTACATTTTGTTTTTCAAAATTTGTTGGTTTTAAAGCTTTTAAACATAATTTAGGAGCTAAATGTTCATTTCTTCGTTATAAATTTTAAATAATGATGAAAAAGATGCTTTTCGGATTTGAGAAAATTCTGAAGGATCAGGATACATTAAAGAAGAATCAGCATCTTTCTGATTCAACCAATTATTTCATATAGATTTGATAAGATGTACTGAATCAAAAATAATTTTTTTTTTTTTTGCATTATTAGCTGGATTCTGAATAACACTCTTTATGGTACCATTACACAATTTAGAAAAACAATTTCTATTTACTCTGTTATTATCACTTACAATGCAAACAACTGAAAAACCTACCTTTTCCATTAGAGACTAAATTTGTAGTCATAGAATGCAAATCTTCAGCATTCATGTTCTTTACAGGGTTCAGTGATACTATTTCTTTATTTTTACTCAGTAAAGAAGAGTATAAAAAACATTGAATCGTAGTAGCTGCTTCTCCTTTCTCAGTAAACCCAATGATTTTATTACATTTATATGTAACCGCTGATTTGATGAAAATTCCATCAATTTGTAATATTACCTGTTTCTCATGTGGTCTTTCAGTTCTTTACACCTACCTCGTAGATAATTTTCATTTGAGAGAGTTGACAAACCTGGAGTAACATTTAATCCCGATGCAACTCTCTGTAATTGTCTCACACTTGGAAGAATTATATTTCCCGTATCTCTTACATAGAAATAACATGTGGTAGATTTAATGTACATGCAGAAGGAAAAAACCATTAAATTACTGCTATACTTACGGCCATGTTTATTCGAATTTATTAATTTCATTTGCTCTAAAATAAAATTTGCTGCCTCAAAATTTTCAGCATTACAATTTTCAATATACTTTTCCCACGATTGAATAGCCATAACATGATGAGGAACAGAATTAATGGAACAGATTTCTTCAGACATTTACTGTACATTAAGAATATTTAACAATTCGCTAAAATATGTTAACCTAGGAGGATTATATTAAGAATTTTTCCAACAGAAGGTAAATTTAATTCACGATTATTATTAAATATAACAATAGAGAGATTTTAAAATAGGACAATTTTTGCAATTAATAAAAAAAAATTTTATGCAACTTTCACAATCATGTTTTAGAGCATTTTTTTAGAAAAGAAATCAGATATGGGATTTTCTCGCATTAGCAGATTTTCTTTTAAACATTCAAAACTGGTAATTTCGTCTTTCTTAATGAAATTAATAAACAGTTGTTCGTCTAATTGTTTCATTTTTTCCTTTCGTTGAATTGTCACCGAGCGTTCTTTAATTTTTTTCATTCAAGTAGGATGGACAACCGGGGAAATGCAAGGATATGCATTCTCTGATAATTTTGGATACACTCTAGGTATTTCTATAACAGTACCAGTCTTGTCTGTAATTTTATCTTTTCTCACAATGAAAGATTCAGGGAAATGTTTAATGCACACTACACTATAGTATTTTGAAAATCCCTAGGAATTTTCTTTTTCCAAGTTTGTAACAACTGTTCATCTTTTGGGAAACGAAACACAGAAACGTACGGCTGCCCCGGTTTATTAGAGGAACAATTTGGTACACAACAGTAACGAGGCATTATTATGAAATGTGTACAGCTTTAGGTTAAGTTATTAATAATATTTTTCAGTTAATTAAGATTTGACAGAATAAACAAAACACTAATTTTACATTTAAACACTTATTTCTCTTATAAAACAAAATATCTTTTTTTTTTTTTTTACAAATAATCAAGGTTGTTGGCATATATGCGTCAGTTTATTATATCGTGTTCTCAAGACTCAAAAGAAAAAAATTCAATGACAAGAATAAAGTTATACAATAATACAAATATCGTAATTTTTTTTTTTGGTTAATAAAGAAATCCTGATTAATCCTTTTTGCAGAAAATCCAGTCAATTTATCCTGAGTAATGAATATAAATACAAGTGGGATAATCTATCAACTTTGTCAGCATACAAGATGGAAGTGTGAATGTAATCGTTTCTCCCGCCAAATACTTATTCCCTCCTTTGATCACGTGACCGCTTTCAGGTCAGTCCCGTGTTGGGGCTTACTCTCTTCTAGCTTTGGTATAACACGCACCCTTAAGTTTCGATCTTATTTTTTTTGTGTTAAAAGTGAGCGTTATACGCCGGATTTTATGGCAATTATTTTTCTTTGATACTCAAGCACTTACGTTTTGACATTTTCGAGCAACAAGGGACGAAATTACCAGTACGGCTGATCAATGCTACAAATAAATGGAGACTAATTCAAGGACACGAAACTCCATTAAGGGTGAAAGGGGATATCGAAGATGTTTCTAGTGAACTGGACAATGGGGGTTTAAGGTTGCACTTCATGGATGAAGTAACCAGAATTCTATTGCTCTCGGCGAGTTAGGCACTTCATAAAACCAGTTCAAGATTTATGTCCACCATAAAATGTGCTAAAAGAAAGAACTTCAAAACTAGGGAGAAAAATATTTAATCACAAGGAAAAAAATTCGTTACATAGAAAACGAACTTTGCTATTGGGAGGTTTAACAAAGAAAATCGAGAAATGTTCTTGGTTCCAGGAAAAAGTTCGCTATATAGAAAAATTCGCAATATAGAGGTTCGACTGTATACAGTATAAAACTTTACAAAACGGAATTCAACATTACACTTCTCGTTTCAAGACAACTAACTGTACCTCATTAAACAAAAAAATATTTACAGAAAACATTAGATCCGTTTTTTTTTCCTATATTTGAGCAAGAAATGTTTGTATAAGTTTGATTTATTACCACTAACAACCTTCAATTATTTTTACCACTCTATTTTTGTTTTATATGCTCTACATTCTATATCCTTATTAAAATATTCATTTCCATATAAATACACTAGATCATTTATTATCAATTTTTATAAAAACAGTGCTTAAAAAAGCTGAACCAGAAATTAAATGTCAATGACAAAATACCTTGAGTTGGAATAGGGTTCACAAGGGCTTACTGTAATACAAAAGTTTAAGAACATGTCTCAGTGGTTATTGGTACACAGAAATTAGCAAGGATCATACACATAATTTCTTTAATTATGCAAATATCAAGTTAATAATCAACAAATTACTATTTAATTTGATACAACCATTTCTTTACCTATCCAAAATTTCATTTCAAAAGTTAAATAAATGTAGATACATTTTAGTAAATGTACATACTTTTTAGTAGATAAATTTTCCTCTAGAATAAAAATTAACACAGTAAAGGTCTGGTACAGATAATTTGTAATATAATCATTCTTAGGAAAAAGTATTTGATGAACATTAACTGCATCTAATTTAGTTAATGTGTGTTTATTCATGCAAATTATTAAAAAAATTAATCAAAATTATTTAGCGAGATTCCAATGCAGTCGTTGGCAAATGGTGGCATACAGTGCACACAATTCCAAGTGGTTCTCAACACCACACTACAAATTTGTAAATTTTGGGGTGGATGGAATTTTTCAGAATCAAGGAAAACGAAATTTACGGAATTAAGAAAAAAAATCTTAAAAGATCGATAAATCAGTAGCTATTTAAATGTTAGACTTCATTGTTTGAAATTGCATGTTCTCTGACTGCTTTTAGATCTTAACAGTGGCGTACACAAAGAGAGGGGGCTGGGGCGTTCAACCTCCCCCAACATTGATCAACTTTATTTTTACCACAGATAACCTCTCGGCGCTTTCATCTGTGATTTTTAGAATGTACCCCCTCCCCTCACTCATGAGGGAGGTCTGTGTACACTACCGGTTCTTGCATATGTGTGAACATGTTCTTTTCTCATATGAAAAGTGTTTTGAACCTGCAAAGTTGTTTAACTGAACATTCAGAATCGTGTCAAATTAAGCTAAAAATTAGATCCCTGATATTGTGATGTGAAGTAAAGTAATGCAGGGACAAGTACTTAATACTTTATGTTTACTTTAATATATTTAAAACTTAAATAATGCATAATATATGTACAATTTTAATTTATGTTGAAGAAATAGCTATATTTTGTTAATATCTTTAAATGATGCAAAATGAATATATAATAAAACTGTATTTTGACCTCTATTACCTAGTTTTGCATGCATTGCCAGGAGAAGCAAATTGTTTTGAATAGTCAAACCTCTGTATTGCAAATTTCTCTACATAGCAAACTTTTTCCTGGAACATCCAACATTGCACGATTTTCTTCGTAAAATAAACTCTCTATAGCGAAGTGCATTTTCTATATAACGAACTTTTTTTTAGCGATTCAATTTTTTTCCCCTCCCTATTTTAAAGTATTTCTGAAATTTCACACAAGTTATTCTCTCTTTAATACATTTTATAGAGGTCATAAATCTCGAACTGATTTTATTAGACCCTAACTCGCCGAGAGCAATAGAATTCTGGACATTTCATCCAAGTGTAACCTTTAATGCCCATTGTCCAGTTCACTAGAAACATTTGCAATATCACCTTTCACACTCAGTGGAGTTGCCCCATGTTCTAGTAATAAAATAATGCATGTTTAATATTACTTGTATGCTTTAAATTAGAGAGAATGTCCTAAAAATTCATTAATTAATATAAAATTATCTTCTTAATATTGAAAATATAGTGTATTCTTCGACATTCTTTTTTTCCTTGCAGTTTTTCTTTCTTTTTATGGATAAAATATATAAAATAAACATATATTTATTTTTAAAAAGGTGTGAATAATTACTTTTTTAATATATAGTGTTTATGAATTCAAAATTTGTTTTATGTGGTTTTTAAAGTATATTAAAAGATGAACCTCCATATAAAGAACTTTTTTTCGGGATTTAGCGACTTCGATATATAGAGGTCCAACTGTATTTCCTTCTGTGTGGCACCCTGAATCATTGATAAGATTGGTTTGGCACACTACAGCTACATGTTTGTTGACCCAATCTAGTTTTTTCCGAAGATAAGTAAACAGACAACATGTATAAATTATGTTAAAAAGCACACTGGTTTTTATACATACAGTTTGGGGATCAATCAAAAAAACACTAAAACATAGCATAAACCAATGATTCAGAATGACAGAAAATATCACAATATACCCATAATGAAATCTATAAATAAACTACTCAAATAAACAATTCTAGAAGTGTAAATTTAAGAAGCCCCACATTATTTAATCAACTGTGTTGCTTAATAGTGAAATGATGACCAAAAAGTTAATCATACAAAGTTTATTTTATGCTTTAACAGCGTATATTCGCTTGGGCCACAAACACATTTTTTTCATTTCTTTGCGAGTCTTCAAGCTCTTTTGTCTAGTTGTGAGTTCCCTTCTCTTGGCTCTGGTTTGCTTAGGACGCAAATCTCTAGGCTTGTATTTCTTATTCTTATACAGCTTTCTCAAATTTTCCTTACGGTTTTGGTTCATTACTGTAAGGACTCGTGCAATGGATTTCCTCACAACTTTACTGCAAAAGAAACAAAAAAAAAATTAAAATATATTAACACAAAACTTAAGTCATTCTGAGTATTTTTTATATTATTTGACACAAAACTGTTGCAATTCTCATCAATGAATTTTTTCATTGAATGGTGCAGTTTTCCAAAAAAATTAAGTAATCAGTTTAATTTTGTATAAGAAATGCCTCTAATTTGACAATCAGAAAAAAATGTTTCTTTCATTAGCCCATAGGAAAAAAAGTAACTAATATCATTAAGTGTTTGTATTGAGTGGTTTATTTCTATTTTTGAAATTAGAATGACTGCACATCCTGAACAAACAACTTCATACAATTTTGTTGGTTCAATTCTCAATTTAAAAAATTTATACAAGTATTTTTTAAACAAATTATTTTGGTTTTTAAAAATATTTTGTCAGAACCCATTTTAGAGTACATCTTTATTACGAAAGCAAATTATCATACTGGATAGAAGTCACAAAAGAGGAAAAAAAATGCTGGCACAAACTGACATTTTACTTTTTTCTGTTGCCAAAGGCATGAACTAAACCAGGATTTAATAAAATTCTTTTGACATTTATTCATGGTACATGCAGCGAAGAGGACAGACATGGCTCACAGAACTTTGATTAGGACCCCCTTTTTCCATAGCTAAATCATACCTCTGTGTCAGCAAATTAAACACAACATGAGAATTAAGCATGGAATTCAGCAAAAAAATAGGACAAAAAAAATGAGTTACTCGATGTCAGAAGTAAATAGATTCTCCGAGGACAATGTTATGGCAAAACTCACAATTTTTCATGTTCATAAAAAAGGTTAATAAAAGACTAGCACAAATAAAATCTTCAGAAAGAAACATTTAAGTAACTTATTAATTGCAAATTTTAGTAAATTCATTTCAGATATATTAAATCAGAGTAGATCAGAAGAATGAAAGCAAAAAAAACTATGACTTTCTAATTTAGTGCAACTTTGAGAAGCAACATCTTTCATACTCAAACAACAAGTGGCTGATGCATAGATGTACCCAAGAGAGCATCTTAATGTTTTGTCACTGAATTCATCTCATCAGATATGTTATGTCATTCTTAGCAGATCAGAAGAACGAAAGTACAGATCATTTGAGACAAATTCATAATTTTACACTAGTGTATAAAAAAAATAGCATCTTTCAAGACCGTATAACAAGAGTTATTGACAAATATACAAAATCCAAGGAAGGGAAAATTAATAAACTACAGCACTTACGCTCTTAACCAACCAAAATTCTTTTTACCAAATGTTTCCAAACAAGCTCATTTTTTGTTGCATTAACACCATAAAAAACAGAATGAGAAAATGAAAGAATTAAGATCTTAAGAAGTTGCATAGTGTTTATGTGTTACTGTTTGAAGCATGGGAAATGCAACAACCTATGTTATGCAAAAGCAGACACGTCTTTCTTTTTCAGATTTTTTTTCCCTCTTTTCACTTCCGTTTTTAGCAACAAACTGCACAATATGTTATCTTTCTAATTCAATTTCTTTTTGGTGGAAGCAATAATTTTAATAAGATGTTTGCCAGTCTGAGGATTCGGGGGATCCAGAGGTTGCCCACATCTAAAATTTTATTCTTGAATGATATTTTTCAGTTATATAGTCAATGATGTAATCTACACTCCTGTGTTTTTCTCTTCTTACAGTAGAGTTAATATATAACAATTTCAAAATAATAAAAAAATCTTTCTGTGCTACTTCTTTTGATAATTTCAAAACTTTTTTAAAAGTGATAACACTGCATGATTTATACAACAAATAAGACAGTTCTAAATTTGTATCAATCCTTCATTGGATTTAAATATTACAAAAATACAAGTGTTAAATAAAATAAATCATATAAATAAACAATAAAAAAATGAGAAAATTATATTAATTAGAGCATACAATACATCATTTTGCTTTAATTCCTTAACATGATGTTTTCATGTCATTTTACACATATTTTTTTTAAAAAAAAAAGGACTGGTCTGTGAGTTAAGCTTTGTTTTACTGAGTAGAAGAATAAGCGGGTGGATCCCAGGAGGCAACAAATTTTTAGTGCCAAAAAATCTGGCAATAAAGTTTACAACATGGTAGTCCTGCCAAATTGTCCATTTTTAGGCTAAGTAAAATGGTAACCCTAAAACCGGTTGAGCACAAAACCACTCCTTTGGACAGTGGTCATTTCCACTCCTGACCTTGCTTGCTTCTGTACATGGGACGACTACAGTTTTCATTTTGCCATGTTTTTCTTTTTTGAAGCTCAACGAATGGATTTTTACCCTTTGAATGAAAGTGGTAAGAAAGAAATTGTTTTATGAATGAGTGAACGATTGAAAATATTTCAGTATGATTGCCCGAAATATGAAAATAATTTGTTTGAGAGAAATGGAAATCATTATTTCATCAGCCTGAAGCATTCACATCGGATTCCCCACTGTTGCATTTTAGAAGCAACGATTTGAGTTTTTCTTGTAGAAGCAGTTTTAGAAATTGCATTTTCTTCATAAAAACATGACATGTGGATTTTCTTCTGATTAAAAGGTAAGAAAGTAATGATTGTTTTTAGCATGGATGAAGGATTGATAGAATCTTAACATGGATGTCCGAAACTCGGAAAAAATTTGCATTTAATTTATTATTTTTGATTTGATGTTTCCTTTGTTGTCATTTTAGAAACTGGGTTTTTATGACGTTTTTCATCTCTTGACGCCATTTTGAAAAACCACATTTTTCTCTCATTTGTGTCTCTGACGCCATTTTGAAAATGTAGTTTCTACCTTGGCACCATTTGGCAAAAAACTTTTGTTGCCAAAATGAGCAGTGTGATGTTCTAGGATTTTACCAAACAAGCATTCCATACACAGTAAAATAAATATTTAAATAATCAAAATTTTCATCTTGATTAAAGATAAATTTCCATCTATGGCAAAAAAAAATGGAAGAAAAATATTTCGGACTATGGACAACCAACGTTTCACAGAAATTACCATAACTGTAAAATTCAGCGTATAATGTGCACCCATACTTTCAAGCTGCAATTTAATTTTTAGGTATACTCGCCCTATAACAAAGAAATCTCTCACAATGAAAAGTTAAAAGATTTTGAAAAAGAGAATTTTAATGACATAGTTATAGAAATCACTCGCATTGAGTGCGTACACAAACACACATGCTATCATCCTGAGGGAAACAGGAAATTTCCATGGGGATTAATTTATACTCGGTAAAAGGCAGTGCAACGCCGGGCTAAGCGGAGGTGAAAAAAACAAAGGAAAATCAAGATAATTTCGAAAAAGAATATTGGAAAAGGTGATTTTGTGAAAGGAAGGGAAAATTTATATAAGTAGAAAAAACCTGTGCAATGCCAGGCTATAATACAGTAGTTTTATTTATGAAGAAACATGAAATGTACCTGCCCTAAGCTCTTGTGTTTCTAAGTCATTAATTCGAGGTACTAATCCAATCTTTAGAAAAAAAATATACTACAACTCATTAAGTTCATAAGGAATGTCATTTGTTTTAAACAAACAGTGTTTTGATCTTTGTAGAAGTCTTATTTTTTTCTGTACTCATCTTTTTTATTTTTAAAAATCTCATTTTTATACCCAGCATATAATGGACAGTTTCAACCATATTTAGGTGTTAAAAGTGTACGTTATACGCTGGATTTTATGGTACTTACTTTATGTACTCCATTCATATTAAATGGTAAAGTGGATCAAAATTAAAGCAAACAAACACAATGAGATATACTCATAATTTTAAGACTACACCAGAAAACAACATTTCTTGCTCAAATCACAAAAATGAACAAATGGCTCACTCTTAGAAAAATCCAAAATTGGGAACATTTGAATGCTTATTTCACTAATTTATCTCATCAAATAAGTTGTCTGATTTTTAGCAAATCAGGAGAACGAAAGTACTGAACATCATTTGAGACAAATTCACAATTTCACACTGCATTGGTAAGTGTGGCACCTTTCCTGCTCAAATAACAAAAATGAACAAATGGCTCACTTATAAGAAAAATTCAAGGTCAAGAACATTTTTTGAATGTTTCTTTCACTAATGTATCTCATCAGACAAGTTGTCTCATCTT
>BMAV01007028.1:148361-160420 GCA_019973955.1 Trichonephila inaurata madagascariensis
GCGGCGTATAATACGCACAACGAAATTTGAAACTTTTTTTAACACATAATCTGCGGATTATATACAGAAAAATACGGTACTTGTTTTGCCAACAAAAACAAAATCAGAAAATCATATCTATCATTTTAAAAATTGTTAAGCAGAACTTGAGAATAGTTAAGAGTTTTAAAAGGGAGAAATAAAGACAATTCACACATGCATAAAAAGGTGATTTAGTATTGATTTCTCAGGGCGAATTTCAGGGACAATTTCATTGAATTTCTGCTAACCTTCGCAGTAAAGTAATGCAGAGGTTTTCTATCAGATTACTTCTTACAAAATTCATTTACTAGAATATTATTTTACCTTCAATCTTCCTTACATTTACTTATGTTACTCTGCATGGATCCTATATTCTACTTCCACAATACGATTTTTGGAAGTTACGTTAATTAACTATCCCTACAATGTTATATAAAGAGTTCTTATCCTGAAATATATTTAATTTGTCCATTATATTTTTAATATTTATTAACATTACCATTAAAACTGATTCAAATGATATTTATTAATGTGAAGTATATTTTTTTTCAATATAATTGAAAGCAATTTTTTACGCATCTAATGTCGAAGGTTATTTTTAACAAGTATAATTGAATGTTAATTGTTCACTTTTCTTTTGCTAGCTTTTAACTTAAATATTCCTCTTGTGTATGTTTAATTTATGTTCATTACAGTTCTGAATCACTCTTACAGTAAAAAAAAAATTATGAATAATATTAACAATGACAGCAAATAATTTGTGGTACTTTTCACTTTCACCGGCACAGGCAATAGTTGCCTAAAATGATACAACCTATGCCAAAAGGAATATTCACGCTAGTAAACTTTTACCCCACCCAAACAAGTTTTGGTCTTTTCTTATCAGTTACGCCTTTTTCATAATGCATCAAAAATGGATGAAAAACCAATGTGAATGAATATTAATGAATATTTTTCATGTGTATATTACTGTTGCCAATAACACCAACTTGGCGAGATTTGAACTGTTGAAAGGGAAAAGAACCCAATTTTTCTTGCCAAAAAGATACACCAAATTAGGATCCAAATGAAGTTCATGTAAATTTAAAAAAACTATTATTCCAAATTTATACACTTGCATCACATAATTTTAAAGAGAAAAATTAAGATCAAGTACAAAATTCGGTTCATTTGTCGAATCGGGCGCTTCTCGCGCCAAGTGTTTTCTTGCCAAATCTGGTAACCCTTCTGAATTTGTTTTCCAGTGAAGGAAAGTCAGTTTTTTGGCGAAATTGGGCGCATGTGCAGTAGATTTCTTTAATTTTAACAGTTTTAAAGATATCGCGGCAAGTAAGCGCTTACGTAATTCGTTTACAGTTTAATTTTAACCAATGATATTTTCAATCACTTGGCCAGAAAGCTTTTATTACTTTAAAAATTAACGATTCTTAATTTCTGCACATGCGCAGCTTTTTCATAACGGCCGTTAATGAGGAAAAGCCAATTTCTTTTGCTCCGGTTGGGTCAGTTGTCTTCTTTCGGCTTTGTTTTGGGAATTATTTTTACAGGTAATATTTTTATTTTTCTCCACATAAATTTCAAAAGATTTCCATGATGTCCAGCGATGCTGTTAGGATTAATTTGAATGAATGCATGCAAAAATATGATGAGTATTCTGAAAGGTTTTTTGCCCTGTTGCCTGTGTTTGGAAAGAAAGCGGAGTTAGAATGGTGGATGAAAAAAGGCTTGAATGGATCATCGTATGCGTGTCCGAAATGTGGAAAAAGTATGGAATTGAGAGAAAGAACGGGTAAGAAAGAGAATAATTGTTTTTGAAAGGTAATGCAGAATTCAGTCGAGTGTGAAAGATACTCAAGATGTGTTTAGGAGTGTAAGAAAATTGTCTTGGTTTGAATTGAGTAATATGAATATAAGAACTGTTTTGTTAGTGATGCAAAAATAAAAATGTTTTGGAAGGTGCTCTCAGAAATATGGAGTCACACTGGTATAATTTCAGTAGGGAACTCATCGTTATCATAAATGTCGGAAAAGGCAGCATTTTTTAAAGGTAAGTGAAATTATTTCCATTTTTAAATGCCTAATTTTTTAGGCGATTTTCAGTTTCAAAACTTTAAAATATTACGTTTTTGATGATTTCTCTTCAGCCATCTTGAATTTCACACTCCGGCATTGCGTGTTGTGGTAGGGTTGCAACTCCGAAACACAACACTCAAAAACGCACCAAATTGGCAATTTTTCAAATTTTGGCAAAAAAGCGGCCGATTCGACAATTTCACCCAAAATTCTGTTGTATGGTCAAAACAAAAAGAAAATTTAAAATAGAAAGACCAATACAAGATAAATTGTTTTGCAAATATGTAATCAGATTATGCTATAACTGAAGTCTTGCATATGTTTCATTTGTACATCGAGGCCATACAACTAAGAACAAATGAGTATAAATGTGTCGATAAACCCAAATTTAATTTAAAAAGAAATCAGCCAAATCTCAGTCAAAAGTTTTGAATAAAAACTTGATGTCAAAATTTCTCGACAACTATATATAGTAATAATGGTCTTTACAATCAAATCACTAACATACTACTTTTCTATGGAGAAAGCTGCTTATACTAGAAATCAAACAATCTGGGGAAAAAACCACAAAAAAAAAGTCAGAAGAAGTGAAAGATGCATCAAATGCTCCCTCAACTCTCATAACACTAAGACTTTTTGAGGCCCTGGTCCCACTACGAAAAAGTAGATCCTACTTTCGACCCTTCCAAGTAGACAGTGTACATACATATAGCATGTTGATAAGTACACGTATGCATAACAAAAATACATAATTCATAATCTCAGGTACTTGCGTATTAGTGCTGGCCACATCAAAAATTGTGCCACACAAATCACACTATATCTAAACAAAATTATTCTTACGTGTTTCACTTGAAAAAATAATCAGTCAGACTTTTAGATATAAAATGGAGTTACTCTCATAACACAAATTTGTTTGCGGTGACCCAAGTACCCAATCTCATAAACCTGTGCATAAAACCAACTGCCACTTTACTACTAAATGGGTATGAAGGCGTATGGTGGTAGGTCTAAACCTAAACATGACATACCAATGCAGTCTTTTCACTGTTCCAGTACACATAGTTTGAAATTCCCAATTTCATAAAGAATGTCCAAAAATAACGATTAAAACAATTCAGGCCATGATCCCATTGAGAACATGATGAGGCCCTTTCTCAGAGGCTAATGCTTTAAAATGTCTTTGTCTGCAGTAATTAACAAAAAGTGTTAACCATATCAATCTTCATTCTAAAACTCTAGAATTACAATCACACTGTACACAAAAAAAACATTACAACCAAACAAATCAAGTAATCAAGAATAAACAATTATGAATTCAACTATACTTACATTTTGGAAAGTTTAGATGCTGCTCCACCAGTTACTTTTGACACTCGAAGTGAAGCCAGTTCCTGCTTCAACTCCTCGAGTTGCTTTATTACTTCATCCTTCTTTTTACCACGCAATTCACGCGCCCTAACTTTAGCCTATAAAACAATGAATTCGACAAAATTTTAACATATACCAATGTCAATCAGATTAACACAGACAAATCTCATTATTATAAACAACATTTAACATTTAGAATACCACTTATAGTAAAGCCTAGCTTGGTATAACGTATAAAAAACATAATTTTAAACAACTCACTAGGTAAAAATACTATGAAAAAGCGTGATACAAATATTATGCACGAAAACATAAATTCCAATAGACATCAAATAAGCACAATAATTCTCAATCCAACAAAATCTTGTGGGATGTATCTTTCACTGTACAATACTGAAACGTTTCATATAAAATACATTTAGATAAATAATAATTTGTGATTATTTTTTAAAAATATTGTACTTACCATTTTTAAATGTATATATACAATATGTAGCTATACAAATTCAAGCCTATTTTAACGTCCTTACTGTACCATGCACGATTCCCCAGTTGAGATGTTTCACAGCTGCTGAGATGTTAAACCGAAAGTTTGTTAGATTTTATTAATTAAAACTATAGCATATCTGGCAATGCAAAAATCAGATAATGTTAGTTGTCTTAGCAACGGTAGAACAAGCTTTGGAGAAATAAAAACAACGATATGAGCGTAAAAAAAATGTTTAATACTTTCACCTTCTGAAAAATGGATGTAAAATTATTTCATTTACAAGATATTTTAATTATGGTACAGTAATAAAAACCATAATGGTGAGTTCTCGGACTGTTTAACTGAAATTATGCTGATTTGGACTACTATTCACAAAAAAATTATTCTACTTTCTTTTGGAATAATGTGATTGTCTTTTGCCAAAGTTCCTACTTTGAAATCATTCAAAATTTCGGAATCTTTGGTAAAAGTACCATGAACAAAAGTATACTTGCACAATATCTGAGTTGAGTTCAGTTGAAAAAAATTAATGCACTAAATCGAAAAATTCAGCGCACGAATTGATAAAATCGAGCATTCCCCCACTGCGTAATAGCAAAAATCCCGACTTCTCCGTTTGTTAGAATCATTATCGTTTCGGAAAAAATTGTAAACCTGGAAAATGGGTTTCACCTTGTAAATTTCAGGGAAACGGAAACGTCGAAGAATACAGGCAGTGGCGTAACGAAGACAATTAGGGTCTCCTGCAAAGTCAGGTTTTAGGCCCTAAGTCGGATATTACAAACACTACGTGCATGGTATCAGTCAGACTTTGGGCTCCCTAGAATCCTGCCCCCTCGCAATGCGGAGCCACTGAATACAGGCGACATGTTCTTCAATGCAAACATCACGTCACCTATTACTACGTCCCAATTTGTCCTTTTCAATCGATACCGGGTCGGATAGGTTAATTCTTTTGGCAATAACTACCAAAAAAAAAGAAATCCAACCCAGCAAACAATTTTCACAGCTAACTCGTCGCCAATTAATGTTTATAGCCAAAAAACACTTTCCTTAGATTTTAAACTAAGAAGACTTTATTATTGGACATTTTGGTACTTACCTACTACAGCAACAATCACCAACTCCATTAGTAACTTGCCAAGTGGGCAACATCGATTTCCTGTGTGCTACACACGCTGAATTGGCAACCAGGGGTTTCATTTTATATAATGTTGCCAATAGGTTGCGATAAAACATAAGTACCGACATTTCTTATAGCTAATGTTACTACACCTATTTTATGGGTATATTTTCTTTATTTTCATGAGTTAGTTCCTGATCTACGGAACAGTTTAAGAGACATGAAAACAAAAATTCAACTAAAGAGTAACGTTAAAGAAACAACTATACATTCAGTTAAAACGATATCGGGCAATTCTGTGTATCATACACCAGTGCTTCTCAAACTTTCAATATTTGCGACCCAATATTCAATCACAATTTTCATCGCCCTCCTCCCATACTATAACAATGTATTAAATTCAATAGTACAATATTTTTACGCTAAACCTACATTTCGACTTTAACCTCTTAAGTGCTGCCGGCGTATATACTTATTTATTCCTTTACTACCCCTCTCCCTCCCCCAATAGACCACATACGCTCACCTACGTGTTAAACAATGATATTTTGGAGCGAATGGTGTAATTTTTAATCTGTATTGAAATATTTAATTATAAACCGGACAAATCATCAAGATAAGTGTTAACTTTTGCATATAATTTCATATATGATGAGCCCTTGCAGTTACTGGTAATTATTAAACACGTTCTTAGCTTAATATTGTTAAATTAATAAAATGCATTGAGCAGTACTGATATATTTATAAGTGTATTATATCAGTGTAAATGTGTATTTTATTTTTTGTTATGTCATTATGTATTTTGTTTGTTTTCTTTCAGAAAATTAATAATTTTTTTAAATAATCTTTTGTTTTCGACTTTTCAATCTACTCGCGCCCCCCTTGCAGTATTTTTGATGCCCCCTTAGGGGGCACGCCCCACAGTTTGAGAAACACTGTCATACACTTTTAGCTAAATTTCTCAGCATTACAAAATTATCCAACTCCGAGCGACCAGTTAAACATAAAACTCTTCATTACGTAGAAACAGTAGGTCCTCCAGTCACAGCAAAACAGCAACGCTTAGTTTCGGATAGACTAAAAATATCTAAATTGGAGTTTTAGACTATGATCCAACTAGGCCATATGAGACAATCACGAAACAACTATAAGAACAATGGAGTGGAGGCCCGTGGGAGAGAGATTACCGTGCCTTAAATGCTCAAACCGTAAAAGTAAAATATCTGATTCCATGTGTAGCTGATTTCCCGTCTGAACTTCTTTGTGCAAAAGTATTAATTACATTGACCTAATAAAGGCTTATCATTAAATACCGATTCTCCCGGATGATATTCCATAAACGATTATCTGTACACCCTTTGAGTTATTTGAAAGCACTAGAATGCAATTTACACTAATGCATCAGCCATATTCCAAAGGTTCATAGATGAGGTCAAAATAGATTTACTTTGTGTTTTCGCCTTTGTGGATGACATTTTAATTGCTTCAAAAGGTCATAATGAACATTTTGAACATCTCAAAATGTTATTTTCCAAATTACACATGTCTATAAATTAAGAATAACTCAGAATCACATAA
This sequence comes from Trichonephila inaurata madagascariensis, assembly GCA_019973955.1. NCBI lineage: Eukaryota > Metazoa > Arthropoda > Arachnida > Araneae > Nephilidae > Trichonephila > Trichonephila inaurata. The sequence goes on from BMAV01007028.1 coordinate 155,018, forward strand.
AAATTGCACTCTAGAGTAAACATTTCACCTGTAGTATTATCACACACATGTTCTGGATTAATATACATATTACAGGAAGTCACCAAACGATGCCAATAGTACGTCACAATGATGAGAGTGTAAGAGAGGGGTATATAAAGAATGGTGGCAAAGAAGTAAAATTTCTCACATGGTTTCTGTAAGCCACTCAGTGCCATAACCGAATAGTTATGACACAAAAAACGTATATGGATGATTTTTTACGTCTGAGAATTATCAGCCGCCTGAAATGTCGGCGTACTCAGATAAAAGTATCTGAATAACTTGGAATTGCTCAAAGTGGGGTCTCTAGGTTTTAGCAGTGATTCCAAGATGACGGATATGTCAGAAGAAATTACATTTCAAATTATCCATTACTTACAATGCCAAATGAAGATTGGTATTGGCAGACGAAGTGCAGCATCTCAACTGTCTTGTCAGCTATCTGCAGCGGTGGGAAACGTGTACAGAGGTTTAAGACTTATTGGTGTATATGCTCACACACCTGTCGGATGTAACGCTCAAGTCAACTTACTGTCACCAGTGGTTAGCTTGGAATAAAGAACATACAATGTGGACACCGTGTCAGTGGGCTTGTGTGATGTTTTCCGACGGGTCTAGGCTTAGCTTACAGTCTAATTCACATCGAACTTCCTTATGGATAACGCCAAGTACCCATAACCACCAAAATATGGTTACGAATGGGAATATGGAACGAAACTGTTATGGTGGTGCAGTATCACTCGTTTTAGGGAAATTATACTGGGCTCTAGAACAGAAATGCATGTTCAAATAAAAACCTTGACGGAAAAGAACATTCTGAAACAACATGTACGTTTGCTTAGGGGTGCCATGTAGGCAGAAATTTTGTTTATGGATGTAACGCTCTTTTTCACCTAGCATACATCGAAAACGAACGCCTTCAATCCGAGGATATCACCTATGTGAAATGGCCATCATTCTCATCTGATCTGATGTGATTTGAATTCGATAGAGCTCGTGTGTAATATGCTTGACTGATGAGTTGCAGCCCGTCAACCACCTCCTACATGTGAACCGGAACTTAAGAGAGAATTGCTTTCTAGTACAGAAATCTTCCCCAAAATTAGCGCGATAATTTGATACCCAGCATACCTAGGCGTTTTACGTGGACTATATTTCATCGAATGGGAGACATTCGATATATTAACCATCATACCAACTATATAATATTGCTTTTGTAAAGATGCTATTCTTTTTTTTTTTTTTTTTTTTTTATTGTAATTTCTTCTAGGAGCAAAAATCATAGTTTTTATGAATGGCATCATATATACACCATCTCTTCTGTCCTTTATCTATTGTTTAATAAATGGACTTTATGAATACTTCACAGGTTTTTTTCTTCGAACTTTTATTTTCAAAACCTGGCATTATTCTTAATTTATGGACATGTGTGTACAAGAATATGGTCTTCGCATCAATATCGCAGAATGTTATTTTGGGAAAAGTTCTCTAAATTTTTTAGGATTTAAACTTTCCGAAAACGGAATTGAACCTCTACCCGACAGAGTGCAATGCATTGTTGATTTCCTTCAACCGACCACACTAAACACAACTACGTAGATTTTTAGGGATGTTCAACTTTTACCGCAGATTTATTCCAAAAGCAGCAGATATATTCCATTTGTTCAAATTCAAATTCAAAATAATGTTCAAAATCGTAATTTCGTTATTGCATTTCAAAAATTCATTTCGATTTCGTACATTAAAAATGGTATAAATAAGGTCTTACCTGTCAGAAGGATGTGGAGACTCGAGAAAAACGGACCACTCAGATGAGGGACAGACGTTTATTTACAACACAAACAAGACAGACAGGAATACTATATACACTTGAAGAAAAGTGACTGCAGCGCCGCTGAACTAGAGTTACAACACCATCCCTTAGTGAATTTTTTAGGACATAAGAATAGGTTGAAATCTCGATCAAATGTTCAAAAATCTGAACAATTGAAATGGAAAGAGGGTACAGAAAATTCCTTCTTAAAAGTAAAACAAGCAATTGTACAGACAACTATAAGTCATCCTGTACCCGGTACACCCATAAGTGTGTGTATTCTAATGTTGCCGTTGGTCAGTGCTTCTGAAACATTCAATATTTGCGACCTAATATTCAATCCTAATTTGTGACAGATCTATCCGCGTACTTTCATTAATCCTCTTGGGAAATCTTTTGGTCTATCAAGTCGCGTTTATTCACAGCCAACACTCTGAAGAAAACCTGATTCTTCAAATTAAGTCTACTATGTATGGTCTAGGTTTTCTAGCTAGAGAGAGAAGGAGAGAGAGAAAATGAGGATATATATATATATATATAGAGAGAGAGAGGACATATTGATATTGATCAGGTATTATTCAAGTTTATAGTCTTATTTCAAATATTGGATAGGTGAAAGGATTAAAGTGACGATTGGTCACTAGAGTTTAGTTAGTGTTCAGATAAATTGGGATATTAGATTTGATTCTGGAATAAGAGGATCTATAACTATAGTCTTCTCATAATTCGTGCATCTCGCTGTTAATCCACATATTGCTTATATTGAGAACATCTCTTCTCGTTGAAATTACTTGAATTAGTATTGCTATTTGTGAAACCAATAAATAGATTGCCTCTGAATATGGCTAGTGTTTCTTCCCTTCCTCCCACACCTCTAGGCGGACAAGAGAGTGGATCAATTCCTCAAAAATTTTCATTGCGCCCCCTTCCATACAATAACAATGTATTGAATTCAATACTACTGTACTTTGATGTTAAAACTACAATACGATTTTAACCTCTTAAGTACAACCGGCGTATATAAACGTTTCACTCAGCCAAAGCGTTAATTGTTCCGGACGTATATATGCGTCTTTCCTAAATACGACCTTTTCTGTGCACTGCTAACTACAAAATTATTCTGAAAGCTTTGGAATGTACAGGTTGACAGTGTTCGCGAAAAATTTACTTATTTCATAGGACTTACTTATTTATTCCTTTTCTCTCCCTCCCTCCCACCCTAATACATCACATACACCCGCCTACTTGGAAAACGGTGGCACTGGTGAAAAATTGCTTTACTTTTAATCAGCAGTTATTATTATTATTTTTTTAATTTCTTTTTCAATTCCTACTATTAGCTCACACTCTCTATATATTTATTTATTTGTCTTCGTGGAATTTTCAATCATTAATAAAATACATTTTAAAGCGCTTAATTGAGCTGAAATTTTATATACATGATTATTTTGGATGACAATACAGTAATTCAATTATAATTTTAAAAAATTAATTGATTAAAACTAATTATTTAAAGAATTACAAATACAGCCACGTTGGCGACTTAGCGACCCTTTTGGCGACTTGTGTCAAAACTTGAAAAAGGTTTCTTCTCACGTTTTAAGGCATTCAGTTGAACTTAAATTTTATAGACACGATTGTTTTGGATCACAATACGATACTTTAATGATAATTAATAAAAATTAATTACCACTTAATGTTGTGATTCTGTCCTGTGTATATACTTATTTATATTAATTGTAATTATTTAATAAAAAATAGCTAAAATGAAATTTTTCTTTGTCGATATAAGTAAGAATTGACTTAATTTTTTTTTATATATTACTTGTTTTATTGAAAACAAATATAAAATCCCCATGCACCACAAAATATCACTCGGGGCTCACAGAAATAAGTATTAATCACACATTAGAAAGGAAAGATGGAAAAAAATTTGAGGTTATGAAGGTATTTATGGTATTATGATATTTACAACAAATTCACAAAACTTTTTAAAAGCACTTCTGGTGGAAGCAAGTTGGGGAAAATTTAGGGGCTAATTTATATTAAGTCCCTTAAAAGCCAGTCTTAGGATCTTTCTCTCTCTGATATACTTGGAACACAGAAGACAGTTGAGGGATTAATTATAAACCGCACAAATTATCATGATAAGTATTAATTTTTTTATATAATTTTATATAGGACAAGCCCATGGGGCGTCACTGGTAATTATTAAACTTAATGTTAACTTACTAATGCTAAATTAATTATAAAATACATTGTACAGTACTGATGCATTTATAAGTGTATTATATCAGTATAAATGGGCATTTTATTTTTCTATTCCTACTATTAACTCACACTCTTTATTTATTTGTTTATTTATTTATTTATCTTGGTGGAATTTTCAGTCGTTAATAAAATACATTCTAAAGCGCTCCATTGAGCTGAAATTTTATATACAGGATTATTTTGGATGACAATACAATAATTTAATTATAATTAATAAAAATTAATGGATTAAAACTAATTATTTAAAGAATTACGAATACAGCCACGTTGGCGACTTAGCGACCATTTTGGCGACTTGTGTCAAAACTTGGAAAAAGGTTTCTTCTCACGTTTTAAAGCATTCAGTTGAACTTAAATTTTATATACACGATTGTGTTTTGGATAACAATACGATACTTTAATGATAATTGATAAAAATTACTTACCACTTAATGTTGTGATTCTGTCATATGTATATACTTATTTATATTAATTGTAACTACTTAATAAAAAGTAGCTAAAAAATAAAATTTTTCTTTTATCTATTGTAAGTAGGAATTCACTTAATTTTTTTTATATATTACTTGGTTTTTATTACTTCAGAATTTGTTTTGTTTGTTTACTTTCAGCAAATTAATAATTTTTTAAAATAATATTTTGTTCTCTACATTTTAGTATGCTCGCGACCCCTCGTAGAGTTATCACCCCCCCCCCAAAGGGTGGGTCCCACAGTTTGAGAAACGCTGCCGTAGGTGGTTCATTAATGCAGCTCTCTGAGGGGGAATGCATTTTATTTCTTGAAATTAAACGTAAGTCAACAAAAATGCTCAACTTATAACAGGAAACTTTTTTTCTATTTACTCGACAATTGAAAAATTTAAACATTTGTTAGAAGGCAGGAGATTCCAAATTCATACGGACCAGAAACCATTAATATATGCATTCAAGTAAAATCCGGATAAATATTCACCAATACAATTACGGCATCTTGATGTAATGTCTCAATATTTCACTTACAACTGACATGTGCAAGGATCCAAGGATGTGGTTGCAGATTCCCTTTCACGAATAGAACTGAATTTAATTACCAAATCCTATCCTTTCTGAATTTTAAAAAGAGTTAGCCGAATGTCAAAGAATGATCCCGAAACTCAAAAGTTTCTGCAAGTAAAAGTTCCTCACTCGCACTAAAACGTCAAAGTAGTGATTCTGATCTAATATGTGACACTTCGACTAGCTCACCACGTATCATTTGTTCCGAAATAATTTCGAAAACTGTTTTTACGATCCGTTACATAACATTTCGCATCCAGGAAAAG
>BMAV01007028.1:170791-189618 GCA_019973955.1 Trichonephila inaurata madagascariensis
TTATTATGATTAATTTCTAGTATTATATGTTAATAAGATTTTTTTTTAAAAAAAAAGAAAAGTATTTTTTTTTTTTTTTTTTTTTTTGTTTGTGAGTTGTATAAGTAGAAAAAATTTTTAGGTTAAAATTTACATAAATACATTCTATCTTTTGTACAAGCTGTGTACAGGTATATGTAAGTTTGTTGAGAAAAAAAAGTTCAGTTCACACTTCATAAATTTAATTTTGAAAAATGTACTTCCTTAGAATGTCTTACTATGCAGTTATCAATTTCAAATATATTAAACAAAAAAAATAAAAAAAATACAGTATTTCAACGAAAATAAAATTGGGGCATTTTATTCTGCTTTAAATATACAATGAGATTTTGGAAAATCTCAAACATATATCAATTTCCAATGAATTCATTTTTATTAAATTCATTATATGTACTATTTTTTATTTGTTTTTTTTTATGATGAATTAAGTTTTGTTTTTTATTTGTTTCAACAAATAATAAAATTAAACCAACTTTTTAATTGTTTTCAGTTTTATTATCTAATTTCAACTATGCTACTGTGTAACTATTTTTCATAAATAGTCCATTCCTAATACCGAGATTGAAAATATAGCACGTGGTTGCAAACCCTACCACACACTCTCCATATATTGCTTTAAAACATAAGTGTTCAAATATTACCAATAAATTTGTTAATAAAGTGTGCAACAAGTTTTTTAATGCACATATTATTTTTATTTAGAATTTTTTAAAGATATAAATATGTTTAAAAAGTAATTTTATAGCAAATTTAATAAACAGTTGAAATTTAAAACAAAAAATAAAATAAAATTTTTTTCCAGTGTCAAAATTTAAAAAAAAAACACAAATGAAATTATTTTAGCTTGAGGTTATCTCAGTCAAGAGTTAAATGACAATTCCAGAAAAGTATTAATAAATTACTAATAATTATGACTTTATTATTCACTTCTCAGTATGAAAATATTTAAAACTGAAAAGGTATTTGAAATTTAAATGTGCTTATTACCAGAAAGACAAACTTTTGTAATTATGAATAACACATAAGAAAACGTAAGGTTTGTAAATGAAAAAATCTCAAATATGCACACATTAGAACAAAAACATAACACAAATAATTTATTTTTTAAAAAAAAAATTTAATGAGTATCCTTAACTAAGACATCAATTTCAGGTAAAAATAATTTTCAAGTTCTAAGATTTTGGGTATATTTACAAAATACATATATGACCATTCAAGGCACTTCATTCTTTATACAGCATACTGGGTCTGGTTTTTGACACACAAAGAACACACTTTTATATTCATAAGACATCATTGATCTTGGATTCTGTGCATATGGCGTGGGAACATTAAGTTCTTCTTTCTACAAAATAAATTATAAATTGCAATCAAAAACATTCAACAAAATTAAAATGTTAAGCCAACAACAAACAGTTTTGCCTTGAAATATTTAACGCAAGATGGAAAAATCAAAATATACCGACAAAGCAACACAAATGGAAGATATACAGATAGCTTTAAATATTTAACTTTAAAATCTTGTAGTGTGGTTAGTACAAATTTATAATGCTTGAATAAAATAACCTATTTATACAGTAACAATATCTGCTTCATTTAAAAGATGGTGAATATTGCATTGTTTCCATAAAAACACATAATTTTTTATACAGATAAAAATAAAAATGTCAAGCTTTTCAATTTTTATTATTTCTAACAAAATACAATAGGGTAGAAGAAAAGGTTTGATGAGAAGCAATATTTGAAACAAAGCTCTTTAAATTCTAGAAAATAATTTAAATTGCATATATTATGTTTTTATTAAGCTTTAAAAATTATATAAAACTATTTTTTTGATAGATGCATGTTTTTATTGGCTTTTTTTTTTGAATACTTAAAATATTTTTTTAAAAAGAAACTCTTTATAATACACTCAAGTTTTAATTTCTGAATAATTTTTTTAAAATTTCAGTATCCAGAATGGGAATACATTAACTGAAGCAGTCAAAATTTCTTTTAATATATATATTTCTTTTTTTTTTTTTTTTTTTTTCCTTTTTCTGAACCTAAAATTATTTTTCGTTTCTACTAAAAAATTATGGATCTTCATAAAAAAATAGTCAATTCAAAAGTGTAGGCAATCATCTACCACTGTAAAAGGTAATATTGAATCTCATTTTTATTTAGGGTTTATTTGATTTTTAATTAGCATTTTTTTTCTATTTCTAATGGGGCTGCGGACTGAGGTTTTACCACTGCAGAACTAGTACATTCCCCGTGAGCTGGTATCTCTTTTAAGTGCAGCACCATAAGGTGGATACAAATTGCTGCCAATAATTTTGATGCCCAGTTTCCTCCCCAGAGGAAGGCACCTGAGCTCTGAGGATGTGAAATCGTACTTAGGAATTCAATTTTGCCAAGAGCACCTAAGCCAAACAGGCACTCGAATGATCTTTTACATGCAGCATAATCATACAACATGGTAGCTGTATTGTATTTTGAAGATGTATGAAAGCTATTAGCAATGGATCTCATAATTTTGAACCTTAGTCAAGTTATAAAGACAACACCCAAATTAATATCCCATTCTCCAAACTTCCATGTCACATCAATATGAGTATTTTAAGGTTTGATAGATTTAATGTACATTAGTTGTTCAACATAGTGGGCCTTTATTGGCACCAGGATTCAAACACATGACTGCACAATATCAGTCGCAAGTTTTCTAACCATGACTACTACTCCTATTCAAAGGTTAAATAGTGTACAAAGTAAAATAAATAGCAATTACAAAAATTTGCAAGAATTACAAAATTATTAAAATATAAATAACTAAATCATCAAATTTGAACCAAGAATAATTTTTTTAAAACTTAAATCATTACAATAAATTATCTAGAAAACATTATTCAGAAGTATAAATTTCAAAAAGTTACATTTAGTTTCATTTCATAATTACTTTTAAATAAATTTAATAAATAATGTTACAATTCTATAACTTTAAAAATGCAAATTTAAATATTTTTATACAATCAAAAATAAACAAAATGTACATCTAAAATATTTTACAACAGCACAATCAAGAATTTGAATTAAAAAAATTAATCAATGTAAGTTACAAAATAAGTTAATAAACATAATAATAGAAGATAAATAATGAACTGAAACTATCAAGTAAAAGTTAAGCTGACACACATCAATGTGCATTTTAATAAAATTCAAATAATGGATAAAAAAGTTTGGGTAACTGAAAAATATTTAATTAATGAATACTAACCAGCAAAATAAAACCATATTTTAAAACTATGGACCTAATCTCTTCATAACTAGGTTCAATAGAGTTTTCATTTGGCAAATCAGCATGATGATATAAGAGTGGTCCTAAATTGATCCAATAACCCCCTGGTTTCAAAATATTCCAAGTAGTGTCTATGTAATCAATTACATTGTGGGCAGTATCCAGGAAAAAACAAGTACATATGCAATCCCAAACATCTAAAAAATATTTTGATTAAATTATAAATTTTACTATTAAAAAAATTACACATCTACTAAAAAAATTACATCTCATATTTAAAAACTTTAAGTAAATGCAACTTTCACTGAAAAGTTCTTTTTAACTTAACATGAAATTAATGCAAAACCTCTTCTGGAAAAAAAATGCAATACTCTTACCTTTCAAAAGAATTCAAAAATAGCAACTTAATAAATTACAATATACAATATTTTAAAAAATAATAATAAATTTGTATTCAATTTAATACACAACAAAATCATATTTTCTTAGTGATTTAGAAACTACATTAAAAAAAATGCATTGCATAAAATAATCTACATAAAAATAAGTCATTTTTACAACAATAAAAAAAGTAATTTTTTAAAAGAAATGTTTTTTAAGATAATCAAGTTATAAATAAATCATATTAGCAAAAATAAAATAAAAATTTTGAGACAGTTAAGAAAAATGTAGTTTCATATCAAGTTGATTGAATGCAATTTTTTTTATCATTAACCCTCTAAGCAATCTGCACTTAAAGTCTTGCCATGCTAGAGATGATTCAAAAATGCACCGCACATACTTTTTGGCTTTCAGGTGGGGTTCTCAAAAGCGGTTGAGCCGTATTTTTAAGAATACGGCTCGGCCGCTTTTGGGAATCTTGCTTGAAGGCAGAAAAAGCATCTCTGGAATGGCAGAATTTTACATACAGACCGCTTGGAGGGTTAAAAGATATGAATTTCTCAAAATAAACACTATATATTAAACAATGCAAAACTCTTAAATAAAAGTTTCTTAATAATAAAAATTTAGAATTATAAGAGTCACCAATAAGGATTTTTTTTAATGAGAAAAAAGCATACATATAGCACTAGTTGAGGATATTGAGTGAAAAATATATTACAATAATATCCCCTTAAAAACATAGCATTTTACAGTAAAAAACATTAAGAAAATAGCTCATAAGATTTAAACATAGGAAGTTATAGCGTAACATAACAAAACTGCATAAAAGTCAAATTGAAGCAATTTTTTTAAATATAAACAAGATTAATTTTTAAATTAAATTAAGGTTATATTAATGTTTTATAAGTGACTATTAAGAACATAACAAAACTTTTTGATCATCACCAAATGATGCCAAAGAAAAAAAAATGTTAGCCAAAAGTGACGACTAAATACTCCAGCTGAGGTAATTTACCACAGTCAGTCTTCCTTCTTCAATATGAGCGCTCACTCTTTCATTAAAAGACCTTTAAAATACTTGAGAGTAAAATTCACAGTCCTTTTGTTAAGCTGCAGAAGTACCAAAAATAGGATGTAATACTTCTGTTAATCTTGAATAATTTATTAGTGAATTTAAATAATAAAATGCTCTTTAGCAAAAGATTCACTATTTTTAAATATTTAATTCCCCATATGATAAATAAATCATTAAATGATGTACATTTTTACCTAAAGTAAACAACATTCTGGAACTCTATAAGTAAAATGGTATAGTCTGTAATATCACATTATAATAAAATTTAATTACTAATACAAAATTTCTCAACCAACAGAATAAACAAATTATGAGAATTTATTTCATTCCAGAATATGAACATTCCTAGAAATGGCAAAGCTAACCCAATGTGGAAATCCAGCATATAAATTTGTATTTTCATGTTTATGAGTGAACTTGCAGGGTTAAACATTTATTAAGTAACCTTCACTTTTTGCTTTGCATAAGACAGAAAATACAAATTGCTTCATAAAGAAAAGAGAATAATTATTAAAAAATAAAGTAAAAATGAAGAACTGTACAAATATATTATGTGTATAAATGCATACAATAGAGAAGCATTATAGTAGAAGAAATACATAACCAATTGAAATTTATAAACTCGGTTTTATTTATGATGATTTATTAAAAGTAACTGCATTTATGCACATATTTTAGAAAAATGATTTTTGGAACAAGACCTTTTTATAATAATTTTAATAATCACCAACATCTGCTTATGCTGATTTTTAATTTCCCAAAGATCAGAAAAATTTTTAAAATTTTAATAATCTCACTAAATATTGTTAGAAGAAAATATGAAATTTTATAAAGTGAAAACAAGATTAACTCCAAGTGAAAAACCTTCCTTTTTTTACTCTATCAGTGAAAATATTTTTATTATCGTTTTAGTGCACCAGATGTAAATTTTCAAATATTCAATAAATATTCAAAAACACTTTCAAAATTTTTTTTACAAAATCGAAAATGAGAGAAACATTCTATTTGTTTTTGCTCTTTCGAATGCATTTTATTCTATGGAATGAAAAGCAATACCCTATATGTAAATAGAAAAATAAGAAACTCCATAGGATTAACACTACGCTCAGAATTTTGTGGTGTGCGTCAATGGAAGCCTTACGAGTTATTTGAAAGATTTTTGTATTGCTCAAAAGCACTTAAAGTGTTATTTTTACAATTAAAACAAAAATTTACACAGCTTAATAAATGAGATTCAGTATAAAGCTGATACATGATTATGAATGAATAGTACTATTTAAATTGAAACAATATATCAATAATAAAAACGTACCCAAATTATTATATATTTCTATATAGCTCCCAGCAGCCATTGAGAAATCTAGTTTAGCAGGAATATCACAAGGATTTACATCAGGAAAACGGACCATCTGAATTTGATCATAGGATTTTAAGTTGTTATAATATTGGTGAACCCAAGGATAAATTCTATACAGATCCCTTCCTGGACATCTATTAAAATGTAAAATATTTTAAATAATTACTTAATAATAAATATGTGACATTAATTAAACAGATTTAAGATAATTGCTTCATATTCCCTTAATTTCAAAGTAATTTTTTTACATGATTTCAATTTATATTCTATTATGCAAAAGGATGAAAAACTTAAATGTTGGAAAAAATTGTCCTGCTCATGTTGGTAAAAAAAATTTAACTGTCCTTGTCTGCCTTTGTACAAAAAAAAAGTTTATAATAAATATTAAATCAACCTGTCCTCAAATAACAAAAGTAGCATGTAGTATATTTTTTAAGTAGATACTGTTTTGATATAAAAAAGAATTTTTTCACATAAGGGCCTGGACCTTAATTCCCTTTTCAATAACATTTCTACCAGTATTAAGACATTTATGATATCATACAACAAATTTCTGAATTCTATGAACATCTTTTTTTACCTGATTTACTAACCATGCCAACATGGCCTTTTTAATGTCATTACTCTCATTACATTAACCATAGTGCTTCTTTAAGTGAAAGAACTAACGATAATTAGTGTCATACCTCAGGGTCAGTATTCACAATCACTCCTACAGAAAAATCATCAATTAAAAACTCCAAAAAATTTGGTTTAAAAGATTATCTCCACAAAAAGGAAACTCCAAGCATTGGCTAAGCATTTAATTTTATGCAAATTCAGTCAACGCTTTTGGATCCAAGTTTAGGAACAACTTCTAGTGACATACATGTTCAGTCAAGTTTTTATAGGAAATACTTTTTGAAATGCATTAAATAATGAGTTAATATAGTATTTGTTTTCTTGGACTATTTGTTTACTTTCTGCACCAGGTCATCATTAATGCCAAATGTTTGCTCATATCATTTCTCATCATTTCTCATCACATTTGGCCATCTTGTTGTTGCTAATCCTCCAGGGTCTGACGAAGTCAGACAAGACCAATTAAATTGTTAACTTTCAAAAAGTCCAGCACAAGAAGGAGATCAGTGTAAATATCTTTGCTTGTGAGATCATACAATGCATTACATGTTGGGGGGAAACCCGGTGATCTTGACACCTTGCACAGATGGAGAAGTCCTTTACATGAAATGGGATCCACTGAAAATGGATATCATGGAGCAGAGATATATGTTTCAGTTTGTGTAAGATGAAAACACTGGTTTTGTCGCCAACAATAAGCCATTTGTAAAGATGTTGAAGCGAACTACGGCTATCAGAGAGAAACCAAAGATTACTGTAATGCTTCTTAGATAGAATAGCCTCAAGTCCTATGTCAATGGCTATTAGTTCACTACTGAAAACTGAGCAGAAATCAGGATTGTGTTTTTTCAGAGATAATTTTTCCAGGGGCATATCAATATAGATACCACTACCAGCTCAGTCAGATATTTTACAACCATCAGTATAAATCTTGATTGCATCATTGGGGATGCTGTTAATGATCTCCAATGGTAAGTGTTTAAGATGGCTAGAGACAAAATTTTTCTTAATGTTGGGGAAACTTAGGTTGAAGTGGAAATAGACCCTGGAGATTAACTCTGAAGGATTCAACTAAATTGTAGTGAAGAGTAAGTACTTCTGCAGTAAGAAAGTTCTGGGACTCAACTTGAATGAAGGGCCATCTTTAAATACTCTAACTCATGTTTTTACCATTCTAACACTAAGTATTTTCTACACATACTTACACTATTCTGCCCATAATTTTGTCTGTATAACTCTCATATTTAAGAAATGAATGGTAGCCTGTTTAATTGAAAGTAGTGGGATTTTCAATTGCCTAAGGCATTTTAAACAAGCAAATGCCAATGTAAGAAAATTCTTCAGCAATGGCATCTGTAGATAGCCAATAGATAAGGACAGTGTATATACTCAAAACAATGCCTGCAGTGCTGCAGCAGCAATATTTCAAACAATTACACCAAGCAATGTTTTTAAAAAAGCATCAAGCAAGTTAAAAATCTCAATACTGTAATAATGTAATTACTTTCAAGGAAAATTTCTTAATACAGGTTAATACATTTATAAAGGAAAAATCATTTCTCAACAATATTGCTTTGCTCAATAAATCACAGACATAAAAAGTATAAATTGATGCCAAGATGTGAATCAAAGTACTTGCATATGTACAACATGTACAAAAATAAAATTTTTCAAATATAGTCCATACAAAATTTAGATGTTCTTGGAATGTAAGCAAATCGTACACACTAACAGTTTAATATCAATTATAACATTTAATTGGATATTTAACTTATAAGTATTAAGATATTTCTTAACAATAATTATTCAAATTTATTTATAGAATTTTTTTATTTTAAAATTCTGGAATTGTTTTGAATATTAAATATAACACATAAATAATATGGAAAAAAAATTAGTAAAATTACATAAATCACTGTTCTCCATATTTATTAAATATTTTTTTATATTCTAAGTTTTTTGTGCTTTTTAAGCATTTCAAGGCAGATGAATTTTACTTACTTGTTCAAGACAAAATTAGAAGCAAAGAGCATAAAAAGACTAAATTCATTTCCTTGGCACGAGTATCCCATTCTAGCTATTTCAAAGGGAAGCCTCCCTAATCCAGCACCAGGAACCAAAACCTGTACACTAGATTTTTCCCTAAAATTATTTTTTAAATGAATAAAAATATAATACATCGATATAAAGATACCGTAAAATCTAGCACATAATGCACACTTTTAACACAAAAAATAATTTTAAAATTTAAGGGTGTGTGTTATATGCCAGGTATAAAAGTGAGAGCTTTTAAAAATAAAAAAAAGATGAAGATAGAAAAAAAATTTGACTGATGTGTACATCAAAATACTGTTTATTTAAAAGAAATGGCATTATGATCCTAAAAGGTTGTAATTCTAGAAGTATGTCTTTTTTTTCTTAAGCTTGCAACAATACCTCAAATAAAAGAAATCAAAACACAAGAGCACTGCTTGTACATTTCAGGTCTTTTTTATAAAAAATGGGGTGCATGTTATACGACGAACGTGCCATAAAATTTAAAATTGCAGCTTGAAAGTACAGGTGTGCATTACACCTCGGACTTTACAGTAATTAAAATTTTCACGGTTTCTTGTTTAATTATTATCATAATGTTAAGGGGAGAAAAACAGGTTTCATAAAAAAAATTTTAAAGGGACTTTTTTTAAAAAATTTTTTGTCCAATATAAAGAGCAAATTAACGAAAAAATGTAAAAGCAGAAAATTTAAATTATCTAAAATTATTTTTTAAAATTTATTGCCAATATTATTTGATCTTACACGAACATTCCTTCTTTTAATTAATGTCTGCCACATGGGACTAAATGATGACTCTTGCTTTTTAACAATAACTTTAATTTAGCATAAAAAGATTTAGACAAAATGCCAGCAGCTTCGTGCGGCGAAAACCTCTCCAAGCAAGAAACAGTACAGCAACTAAATATTCCACGCGCAGATTATATTATGCAAAACTCAAAAACGAACAAAATGTTGCCATCGCAAAAAGGCTAAATACAGTCAATAGCATTGGTAAATGGAACGAGAATGAAACTATTTATTTTACAGAAAATACATATAAAATAGGAATTATAAATAATACTAAGAATAGAATAGAAACTAAATATAGCATATAATTGAACATAAAAAGCACATTAATAATAAAAATACAGTTTGAACAATAATAAAAGTACACAACAATAATAAATACAATTCCATCCAAACAATAGCTTTTGTGTATTTATAAGATCAAAATAAATTTCCTTCATCAAAAACCATCAGTTGGTCATTTTACACAAGTCTTTTTGATAGTGATATTAATTTCTAGAAACTTTTTTTCACAGGGTTCAAAAAGAAGGCAACTTAAAAAATAACATGAAAAAAAAAATGTTACAGAAGAGCACAATTTTGTTTGATTATGAACCACACTGCAACAAAAAAAATTACTTTTGTTTCAAACAATAATTTCTCCAATCAGAAATAAATTCTGTAAATGTATAATGTAAAATATTTGAATAATTTCATAATTACTAATATGTAAATAAGTAGAAAGGCTTGCAGTATACTAGTTCAGATTAAAAAAAAAAAAGCAGAATAAATAGCAACATAAAATCTTTGTAGAATGTATGTTTTTCCTACACTTAAATTTCTTTTTCTCGCACCTCTATTTTTTACAAGTATTTAATTTCTTGTTTATTTCTTTTCAATTCTATCATGCTTTGGAGGTGATACAGCTCAAGCCTATTGTCAAGTCATTTCTAAACTCATTTGATATATTATAAAAGCATTAAAACTTTTTCAAAAATTCTTTCCTTGATTTTTATAATTGAAACTAAAATGGAAGTAATTTTCTAAAGTATGTAATCTGCTAAGTAATATAGAGTATGCCAAACCAAGATAATTATGTAAAATTATTTGTGATAAAATTAATAAGCTGCATTTAATTTTGTAGTAAATTTTATTGTTGCATTAAAATAATATATGTATTATATGTATATATCAGATAGAACTGTTGCAGATAAAAATACATTCTTTTTCACTTATGCAAAGGAAAAGTTTTGGTTTGGTATGATATAAAATTTATGGTATTTATTTTGTTCAGATAAAATTGTTATCAAGTTTTACAAAAATAAAAAGGCCTTATAAAAATAATTCAAGTGAAAATTTTGCCATTTCCTATAATATAAATCAAAAACTACTGAATAAGATACAAGACCCTGGGAAAAGTCAAATGAGGTCAAAGATAAATCTCAAAAATAAGGAAAACATTTTATCATTACAAATAGTAATATTGAAACAAAGTGATGTAATGAGTCACACATGATAAAGATAAACACAAAATTGGAGCTAAAATGTGAAAAGAAGTAAACAAGTAAGATAGAAAATCGATACATAAAGATGAATACTAACAAAATTAAACTGGAAAAATACAAAAGAAAAACAGAGAACATGAAAAATTATAGGTAAGTTATATCATTAGGGGATTAATTATTAAGGATGTTTAATGATAATCTAATATCTATAACCAATCTCTCACAAGTAGAAAAAAAAAATTAGTAAGAATTTTTAAGTGATTCCTTGAAATTCATTTTTAAATTTTAAAAAAAACATGTTGTAATGTATAAAATAATATTTTGCATTAGGAAAGAGATTCTATAAAATCCAAGAGAATTTCTCAAAATTTATAACAGAAAAAATATTTCTGCAATTAATATATAGATAAAGAGATAGGCCTATTAATAAACATTAAAAAATAGCAGGTTGTATTACAAAATCCACAGCTAATATAAGCATGATTTCATTGAGCTGAAATTTATTTGAAACACTTTTTTTCTTACATTTATTCAATTTATATACAATAATAATGTTTCATAATAGGCATAGATATTGCTGGAAAAAATAATTAAAAATAACTTAAAATATTAATTTAGCTCTTTAATAAATTAAACATTAATTCACTAAGGTGAAATAAATGATAAAAAAGAAAAGGTATAAAATTATTTTAAACCAATAAACTAATCTGTATATCAAACAAAAAATTTTTTTGCTACAAACAACCCCATAGTAATAATATTATTCTGAGATCAAACTTTGGAATTTCAAATAGCAGTAAGTTTTATAAACATCTTACACTTTATCTTCAGGAAACCGGAAAGCAATTTCATCAAGAATAGGCTTGAAAGAAGCATCTCTTTCTTCTTTTCCTTCAGCACTCCATTCTCGATATAACTGTTTAAATATAGACTGAACTTTTTCCATATCAAGCATCGTTACATCAGAACTTATAACTTTCTGTAAACAAATACACATGAATAATTAAAATACTACATATCCCATTACTGCATAAAAGAATTAAGTAGGCTGTTCCATGCTATTTTTTCCACATTTTCTGCCTCACAAAGCATTGCAAGCAATCTAGGCAATTCACAATATTGAATATATTTTTTAAGTCAAAAACATTTCTTCCCTAAGATTTATATAATATTTTAAGTATCTAAAACCAGTTTAAAAAAATTTAAACCTAAGAATAAGAAAGAACAGATATGTATTTTACTCCTGCACTTAAAACTTTTTAAGCTAATAAAGTAAATGGCAAAAAAATGCAATAAAGAATTAAAAGTAATTTTTCAAAAATGGTTATACAAGCTTCTTTTAAAAAATTAACTTTAAAAATCAATCTATGTCCCATTTCAAAATTTCTACTTCTAATATTTAATGAAAATATTCATATCAGTGAGAAAGTGACATTATTTACCAATAAACTGTATTTTAGGATGGTTAAAAAAAAAATCTTTTTTTGAGCTACAGTCCACACAGGCCACCCCTTATTTTTTTTAATATCAGTAGTATAACTATGTGGAAGTTTTAGCTTCCTAGTCAAATTCTAAGAGGGTGCTGAATGTGTGGCCCCCCCCCCCCTCCTCACATAATTTAATATTAGCAGGAGTATAGGGAATGCAACAAGTACATTACATTTCAGTAATATTTTAAATTTTTTGAAGAAGTTTTTATTGAAATTCAGCTTATTGTATGATATATGTGTATAACTTTATTTCTAAAATATTTTATTATACGTAACATTATTTTGGATAATTATTTACATAATGAATAGCAATACCAAAACTAAACAAATACAAGAATTCTAACTCATCTATCATTTTACTCCCAACTGAAAATAATTTCAAAGTGAAATAATTAATTTTACATGATGATGTACATGTATGTATGCTGAATCAATTAAAAATGAACTTAAACCAATTTTTCCTTTAGTGGTTCAGTGGGAAATTAATTTTTGAACATGGAGAAATTGTCTGATTACACATATTTGTATGTGGAAATAGTATTAATAAGTTGCTTGGATTGCCAAAAGAGACTGCTGGAACTGGAGACAACGCAACTAATGCTATAAATATTTTACTGATAGAGTGGAATATCACAGAATTGATTCAAGCAACATGTTTTGATGCAATGAGTATGAACACTAGTTGTTTAAAGGGGGCCTGTGCTTTATTAGACAGAAAACTTAATCGCAAACTTTATTGGTTAGCTTGCCAGCATCTAACAATGAAATTAAGTCTTGGCAGAAACATTTATCTTATGTTTTGGCCCTTCAAACTCTCCAGAGGTTATTTGAAATGGTGTGACATCTCTCGCGTTCTTCTTCTAACATAACTCCTACGTTCTTTGACGGCCACGATTAATGGCAAAACTTTTCCAACCCAAATCCAAGAAGTAAAAACGAAGCAACAATGCAAATAAGATAACCTTTAAAAGGATAGAAAGTTTAGTGAGCAAAGATGGCAATCTTAGAGAAAGCTTAGTTCGGAACAGGTGGAAGTGCGATTAGACGGCTACTCAGGAATCACGGAGATCACGCCCGTTGTACAAGGTGCATACTATTGCACTCGCGCCTACCCTGAATATCTGAAGTTGATTGGATCGATGATTATTCCTCCAAGGTAGGAAGATTGTATTCTGAACGCTAGTATATTATTGAATTGATATTAGGCGGATCTAATTAGTTATATTGATAAGTGATCTAATTGCGCGATCTGACTTAATTAAATCGGTGTACTTTGGTTTATTCTCACTTAATATAAGTTTGTTCATTATATAAGTAATTTAAGTTAAATTCTTAATAAAAGTCATATTAAGAATTATAGAATGTCTCATCCTTCCGATAATCCCACACCTCTAACTTACGCGGAACCCCCAAGACATAGCTATCGACAGATGGCTATGTCACAATGGTGTTGTGAAGAATAATTATAGAGCCCTAGAACTAAATGGATGAGCATTCACAGCTCTTACATTTCTTACAACATTATTTGGAAACAGCTAAATCTTATATCAGAGATAATTACAAAAAACTTATCGAATTGATACTGATACTCTTGGCATGCCCATGAGCAAAAATACATAGGTGAGCTCTAGGACCAATTCAAAATACTTAATGGATGACTAAATTACAATATGCATTAAGAATATATTTATTTTGAGATCAGAGAGACACTTTAGATCTAAGATGGAGAAGAAATGTAGATTTTAAGATTTGTATAATTTGTGTACTATTATTAATAGATAAAGATATTGCACTTTCTGCTAGCAAAGTGCTAGAGTGCAATATGTGGTATTTAACTGTTGATTTGGTAGGACTCTTTCTCTTTTCAGGTAGAGTTTCAATGGAAGAAAAACAAAGAATTGTACAGCAAATAACAACTATGTAAGCATTTAAAAAGAATTATATAAGAGGTGGAGGGGGGGGTCAGAACCCCCTTGCAGTAGAAATTCTTCCAGAATATTAAACCACAAGTCTAAAAAATCTGAGGGGTGACCTGATATGTAGGTGAAACTTTTTTTTACATGTATTATTGAACCACCCTACTGAACTTTTCTTTGTTTTGAAGAAGAAATATAAATCAAATAATTATGCCTCCACCAAAATTTAAGATGTATATTAAGCAGTGTAAACTTTAAAACAATTAAAATTAAAATTAAAAAATATGTACAAAGCAATTGTAAAACAAACAAATAAGATTCTTAAATATAATTAAAAATTTTAGAAACAAAAATTACAATTTATATCATAGACAAAAAAAATTTAATATATTTACAAAATTTTCAAATCCTTTTAAAACTTTAATTATGCATTTTATAATGTAGAGCATTTTAAACAAGTATTGCTATGCAATAAGAAAACTTTCCAAAATCATATTCCAAACAGAAAAATAAGTTAGTTTGTACACTACATATTTATGAAATTACTTTTTTTAAAAAAATTTCCAAGAATGATTCTCTTAGTCCACTTACAGTAAGAAATAAAATGCTTTTAACAAAAGATTTAAATTATAAATTACAATCATTCTTTGCTCAGTTTTTACAAATTAGAGCTATATTATCAACTGTGTTAATTTTATTGTACAAGAGAGACTGTCAAATCTTCCTAATTCCCTCATATCCTAAGACTTTTAAAAATAAATAAATAACTTGTACAGCAAAAAATATGAAATTTTCCATACAAAGGCAACAAATCTTGGTAGACTTTCATAACAGTTTCATTTTGGTCAATTTACAACATTAAAAACACAGTTTTTTTTTATAAAATCCATTAAATAAATTTTTTTTAAAAATGCCTTCATATCTGAATTCTTGATTTTTTTTAAAAGATCTGTCAAAAGTATGAAAATGGGATAAAATACAAATATTTTTATGGGTTGTGAAGAAAGAGCCTTATTTTTGTAGTTAGAATTTTGACAAAAATTGATTACAGGCGAGAAATCTTAATTTGAACCAGTAAACTATAAAAATTTTTACTTAAATATTCATTTTTTACCTATTTATCTCACAAGATTTAAATAAAGAATTTTCATTACTGTTTAGTTAGCTAAATCTCCAAATGTAGCTAACCCCAGACATAATATTACTCACTACAACCATTTCCCCCTTTTTCTCCATGTAATGACCTTTGCTTACAATATTAAAATAAAACTATAAACACAGTAAAACAAAATTAATTTATTGGAAATTAGTAATTCAAACTCAGAGCTCATTGATGCTCCAACGATTTCATTCAACACAATGTCTCTCATTTTCTTATGACAACCATCTTGACAATGAACAAGGGCGAATAATACTTTCTCTAGCTAAATGGTGCCAGATATCACACTCCATATGGTTTTTAGAAGTAATTTAGTAAAATTAGTAGCAACAGTAAGTAGATTTGCTTTGTGTATATTTTGTTAGTCATTGCCAAAAGTGGCCACTTGGTTAGATTTACACCAGGCTAATCAAATAATACCAAATTTTCTTAGTATGACAATTTGTTAAACAACAATTTGGAAAAATAAATTATTATACAAAAAATATTCATTTAATTCTAAAACACTGTTAAAAAATTTACATACTATATCTTCACTATGATCAGCATTCTGAAATAAATGAGCTACGTCCTTTATTATAACTTTAATTATTTCATAATTGTGTTCAATTGCAACTCTGACTCCATCCAAGTGAGTTCTATAACCCTTTAATAGGTCTTGCTGGTGGGGAGATAAAGATGAGATGTATTTGGTGGAGTTGTACAGTCTTTTCAAACTGTGTAACCTAAAAAAGTATTTAAAATATTTAAGACAACAACAAATTAAATTAACACCATAATTAAATATTAAATTCTTTATAGGTATCATTTAAATGAATCTACAACCTTCAATTACATAGACATCAAATTTGGTTTCAATAAAATTACTTATAGGATTTAATTATATTTACCAAGTATACAAAAAATTAATAATTTGCAGATGAATAAGCTAACTTATAGCTAAACCATAGACATTGAGACATTGTAATGATTTAGTTATAGCATATTAATAATTACCAAATTTAAATGAATTAAATTTTTTTTGGGGGGGGGGGGATTTTTAACATTTTAAATATTTTCAAACATTACTATTTCTATTTATTTTTGATAATTGATTTTGCAATTATTTCTAAATAATTTTAATATTTTTACTGTTTGTATTATTTATATGTAACATTTTGTGATTTGTATTGATACTGATCAACATTATCAAAAGTTATTTTCTATTCAGATTAGGGTAAAATGTAAAAATGTGGAATAAAAAATAATGTGATGCGGATGATAAGTACAAAATTCTTCTGCAAATTTAAAATAAGGCAAAAATTTAAAATAGCAGCCACAACATTTTTAGCCACCCCCCCCCCCCCAAGTTTAGTTTGTCAGAGGTGAAATTAAACTATACAAACATGAAATTTAACTTTCAATATGAAATATTTTTGTCATAAAAGAAAGTAATTACTAAAACACTCATTCTTTTAAAAACATGAATATTTGTTGTAAAATACTCATAATAGAATTAAAGATAAGAAATACAGAAATTACATTAAAAAAAATCTTCATTTTCTTAAAATTATTAGATTAAATATGTAAACACACAAAATACTTCATTTCTTTGCCATGTTAAATTTTTTTATGATAAATATAATGGAATTCTTTCTCCCCAACCTGGGCTCTCAAAAAGATCAAAATATAAGGATTCATAAATCTTGTTGAAATCTTAGACCTGTCAATACTTTTTGGTGAAATTTGTTAAAAACTTTATGATAAATATCCACAGTTAGTCTTAAACATCTCAAAACTGAAGCCCCTGCCAAGAATTATTAAAAATTAACACCAAAGTCACACATTTATAAAAGAACAAACTCCTCTAAAGACCAAACACTGTTGCAAGTTTTCAGATCAATATTATTTTCCTTGACTACCTAATGGAGTATTGTACAAATTCAAAACCTTCATTTCAAAAGAAATAAATGATCATAAAAACTGTATATCTATACATATAAATAAAAATGAAGTGTCTGTTTGCAATTTGAAATTAATAGCTTACTAAATGCATTTAAAAGTATATAAGGTACTTATAAAATTTTTGTCTGTCTATCTGTTTGTTCCGGCTAATCTCTGAAACGGCGGGACCAATTTTGATGAAACTATCACTGGCAGATAGCTAATGTTATAAGGAATATCTTAGGCTACTTTTATTATAGAGAAAAAAATTAAGGTTCCACGAAAATAAAATTAAAACCAATGAAATGGTGAACAATATCCGTTTCAAATAGGGATCATTTATTTCAATCGACAGTGTCAAAGGTTATGCATCCCTCTCACACCTTGCTTGTGGTGGCTTCGTTTCATCCAACCCAGTCCTCACCCCATCGACAGTGTCAAAGGTCATGCATCCCCCCCTGCTTGCAGATTCGTTTCATCTTACTGTTTATTAGACTTATTTTGAACTGGCTATTGTATATAGAGAGATAGTTCAGTAAATTTAATATTGTATATAGAGAGATTGTTCAGTAAATTTAATATTGTATATAGAGAGATTGTTCAGTAAATTTAATATTGTATATAGAGAGATTGTTCATTAAATTGAATATTGTATAGAGAGAGATTGTTCAATAAATTCAATATTGTATATAGAGATTTAATATTAACGTATTACACATGCAGATACAAATTATTTGCACTATTTTAAGAGTTTATTACACAAATTTTGTAACAATGTATTATTTTTGCTGAGCAGAAGGAAGGTGTTTTCAAAAATCGACCCAAAACAGAGTTACGGGTGTTATAAATTTAAAAAAAAAAATCTTTTTATCAGCTGTTATATCTACAGACTTAAAATTAAGCAAACATGGTTTTTTATTTAGCTGAGATATGCAAAAAGCTTCTTTTTTTGTTTTTTTTTTGTTTGTTTAATTTACAATTCCCGTAAAATTAACTCATTAAAAACTCCTTTATCCTTCAGTCTGTATTGTTTAATTTTTCAATTCACCCATGCGAAGAACGTGTATACCAGCTAGTGTTGAATAAAATTAAATGATTTTAAAAAATCATTATTATAATTTACTTAACAAATATCTTTTTTACACACATTTTGAAAATGCTAAAAAACATTTGTAAAATTTATAGGAACAGTTTTGAAAAAAAAAAGGGGAGGGGGCATTGCCCTATCTTTACCAATTCAAGTAACTTTATTTCATTA
>BMAV01007028.1:194618-218212 GCA_019973955.1 Trichonephila inaurata madagascariensis
TTAATAAATTTTTACTGTCACTAGGCAATTTTAATTGATTTACTTTTACAGCCCCCCAAAACAGAAAAGTGTCAAAAAAAAAATATATATTTGTCTACTTTTAACAGACAGTCAAAATCAAATTTCATAAAAAAGAAAATAAGAATTATGATTTCATATAATCTAGAAGTGATATCACAAGTGATTACTTATCAAGACTGCTTATCAAAAGAGCTATGACTAAAATGTTAAAAACAGACTCATATGTTATTGAAGCACATATTAATAGGATTGAATATCATACACACACAGTCTGTCTACCAGTAGGTAAAACAAGTAGTCACTAATTGTACAATCTTTGTTGATTAATAGCTGTATGCAATTAAAATGAACATATCAAATAATATCTGCCATTTCTTAGTTCATGCAATAGTTAATAGTTTTCTCTTACTGATACTAAAAATTGTATTTGGCACTTGCACATTAACATAACAGCAGCCAAATTTATGATACACAAATCATGCCATTTTCCTCCAAAATCTGACTTATTGGTTTTTTCAAATAAAACATATAAGAATCTTTTTGTAGTTTTGATATCATGTCATGATTTGCTTGGTGTAAACTTGACTGTGGTGAAGCTAATTGTATTCTTTAAAATATTTTCATACTTGAAATTTTAATTTAAAAAATGTAAGTTACACTCTTTGTGAAAAAAATTAAGCATCAATATGACATACATTTTTACAAGATCATACTTATGAACAATGATTAATTTTTTTACTAGCATTTAAGAAAAAAAAAGCTTGGATAGTAAATTATGAATATAACAAAGAAAATACTTATGACTTAAAATAAATACAACATATTTATATAATTTAAGCAGCAAATTATTTTCAATTTTTTTTCTCATAGAATTGTCAATATAATTCTAGGTTGTGAAAAGTAATAAGCTGGTATTGTTAAATAGTAAGTATAACAAAAAATTATTTTCCACATAAGTTTTCTCGAAAACATACCATTTATTTGCATCATTTGAACAAAGTTCCGGTTGATATACTTATAAACTTTCGAAAATTAAAAAGATCAGATGTATTGATTAATAACATCAGCAGAAAATTCATGATGATATATTAGAAGTATTTTTAAATAACCTATAGAAAATAAAATTAATTTATAATTGAAAAGAAATATATTTTTTTTCTATTCATAAACATGATTTGGAAGAAAAATATTAAATTTTTAAGCTAATAATAATTAAAACAAAATATTTTTCTTTCAAAAGTTTTTTTCTTTAAAGAAATGAGAACGTTTTAAAGCATGAATATCCTAAGAAATATTTCAAAAATGAAATCTTTCAATTAGAAAACAATTTTACTTTTTAAATAAGCATAAAAATATTTCATACACCATTTAAAACAAATTAAGATAAACATGGAATACAAACTTGTAACTTCTAAATGCATTAACAATGCGTTGAAAATGCTTTCTTTCCAATTCATCTTCAGTTTCCTCCGTTTCACAATTATCAGAATTGTCTTTGTTATTCATGGATTGATTGACATTATCATCTGATAATGTATTTGAAAGTAAAATGTTATTTAAGCTGTCATTTTCCTCCATGCTGGAACAATCTCTTCCTTCTCCTACCTTCACAATAACAACAAATGGTAGAGAGCATCACCAATGCCACTTTTTGTTTGTTATGTGGCTTCCTGACATCTATTTCTAGCGATAAAAATAAATAGATAATTTTGATTCGTTCAAAAATAATCACGTGATACGGAGAGAGCTATTTTAACTTGTAGGAGAAAACACTTTTTACTTTAATTTCATTTGTGTTCAATTTTTATTTAGTGAATTCGTAAGAAATGGTCTTATATGTGGCAACAAAGAGAGAAAATTTACTGTTAGGAATTGAAAGTATTCTGAAATGTAACAAGATGGCTTAACGGAGGGAATGGCATTCCAAAATGGAAAAGGTCAACTATATCTCTCCAAATGTAGTGACATAAATGAGTGTTAGGCATAAAACATCAATAATGAGCAGTTTTTATACGTGAGCAACATTAAAAAGATAGGCCATATTATTTTATCTTTCGAAGTAATCTTATTAGAAAATATATTCTTCAACCAGATTCATGCTCATTTTTGACTAAAAATTTTATTTCACTCTCAGAAGAATACTTTTTATGGTGTCGTTAAACACAATTTATATACTATAAAGATACAAGGTATGGCTATTAAATTATGAGACCGACTCTGCTACAGAAGAAATAAGCATGCGTCAAACACCAGCGATCGACAACTATTTAGCCTGAAGCTTTCTATTTCGCGAATGTAGTACTTCTCGTTTCTATAAGCAAATCCGAAAAGCTATAGTCTTCGTTCGTATTAGAGTTATTTTTGGAGTTTACTCCTTAGGAAACGATTTTCACAAAAAAACCCGGTATGGAAATTTTATAAGGAGTGAAATTTGTACAAGCGTTAATAAAAAATGCATTACGTTGTCTTCTACGAATGCGCCAAGGCGCTGTTGGAAGGAATCAGGAAAGAGTTAATAGTTTTTCGTCGTTTTAAAATTACGAGCTTTCTCCTGTTACCGAAATCAGACAAAGATTTAATTACAGAATCGGAAAAATACAAAAATTTCAAATCAGATGCTGTATGAACTACGTTCCGCTTATACGATATTTGCAGTTCTACATTGATGCTAGATAAGTTGAGATGTTATCCTCGTCATTCAAACGTTAATCTCGTTCCTTGATTTAAATTTACGAGTTCTATGAACAATAACTTTCAGATAACTTCTGAGTATAATATTAATAAACAAAGAATCAATGCTACAGCTGAAAGGAAAATAAATTGGAGAAAAATGGCAGAATTTTTTAAGAAAGAGAAGAAATGATAGTATTGAAGTATCAAAGAAGGACCAAGAAAAGTGAAAACAGATGTTAATATGCCATTATTTAAAATTTTCCACTAAGATAAAAAAAAAGAATTCTTTAAATGCATTTTAAATAACTAGAAGGAATTTTAACGTTTTAGAATTTCAGATATACAGGCAAACCTCTATATAACGAATCTCTATTTTGCGAATTTTTCTATTTAACAAACTTTTTCCTGAAAAGAAGCACATTTTAATATTTTCTTTGTAAAATAACCGCCAAATAGCGACATTCGTTTTCTATTTAACGAACTATTTCCCTTGTGATTCGAATTTTTTTTCTCCCAATTTGTAAAATATTTCAGGTCATTTTTTCAAATTATTCTCGCTTTTAACGCATTTTTTGGTGATCAATGGCCTTGAACTGGTCTTACCAGGAGCCTAACTCACCTAAAGCAAGGAAATTATCGTAATTTTTCAAACAAAAAACTCAAGTAAAATTAACAGATTTTATCAATAATTAAATTTAAGAGCGCATGTAGTAATGTATTCTTAAAATTACTGGGTATAAAATAATGTATGTTTAAAATTACTTGTACGCTTAACATTAGAAAATGTCGTTAAAAACTCATTAATTTTAATATAAAATTATTTTTTTAAGTTGAAAATACAGTGCATTTCTGAAAAATGTTTTTTTTTCCCTTGATTTCTTTGCAGATTTCTTTTTGATGCGTAAGATATATAAAAAGAATAGATATATTGATTTTCAAGAAAGTGTGAATAAAATTACTTTTTTAAATAATATATATTGTTTATGAATTTAAAATTTGTTTTATATGGTCTCTAAAGAATATTAAAAGATGAATCTCTATTTAACGAATTTTCCATATTACGAACTTTTTGTAGGGATTCAGCGACTTCGTTAAATAAAGGTCCGACTTTAATTTATATCGCAAACCAAATGATAAAAATGCTAAAATTAAATTTTACATAGCTTCATTAATTTTAGTTGTTTTCTATAAGGATCAAGTACAAATCCAATTTTTTGGTAAAATATAGTTTAAATGTATACAAAAAATTATGCGTAGAAAGGGAACTTTAACTTAAGTCCCTATAGAGAGAGATTTTTTTTAAAAATTCAAAAGTGTTATTTAAAAAAAAATTCTGTCGAATATTTTTAAAGTACATAATTTCAGTTCTTTTGGGTATTCAAATGCATATTTTGTGTTTAAAACAAATGTATTACAATAGTAGAATCTAATCTTTATTATGTTTCTCTACTTCAACACCAATACAAGTATATTAAATTATAGTAATCTTTCAGATTATAGCTCTATGTAGAACGGAAGTTCTACAGAAGCTCGTTCGCACTTTATGGAAACGATTTTGATAGTTAATTTTTATCTATAAATGCTGTATTTTTTGTGGCGATATGCTTCTTTCTAATAGCCGTGGTTCTTGACAACAATAGCTCCATCTCGAATTTTCCAAGAAAGTAAATTTTTTTCTTATTACTGCCGTGCCAATTTTGCTCCGTTGCTCTTGAACCGTTTTCCAGTGTCCGTTCAATGTTCTTGGATGCTGTTTTCCTAAGGCTCGTTTTAATAAATCGAAAGCACAAAAGTCCATTGCAGAGGCGTAGGATGATTTTGCACGTATTTCATCACTTTATTCCTTTTTCTCATTCTTTCTTTGTTAAATACGGGGCAGTTGACTTAGACGTGTGGCTAGAGGTTTTGTCCATATGAAATTCAATTTTATCAGTGTCCTTTCCATACCAGGCTGAAATTTATTCTTCAAAAATTGTTTTTAATATATTCTGCTGATAGTAGAGAGAATTAATTTTGGTTTTACTTGGGACTATTTTTATTTTTAATTTGCTGTCATAACAAAATCCTGAAACTATCATGAATCTCTTTGAGAACTTTTCTGTACACTGATGAAATTTAGTACGGTCATTCCCGTCAGTTGAGCAATTGAAAATTGATTTTTTTTTATTACAGTCCCTTAAATATGTCCATGCCTCATCAAGTGTTATCACAAATTTCCATTTTTTAGCAGCTAGGTGCTCTTCCTATAATATTTTACAATTTGGTTTACTTTCAGCAATATGTTTTGGCAAAAGCAAATGAACTTTAGGTTTAAGCATCTTTTTTTTTAACTTTAAATCTTTATGAATGATTTTACTTACAGAGCTGGAAGACATTCCTAGTTTCGATCCAATGAATCCTTGAGTCGGTGGATTTTCTTTTAGAATTTGAGACTTCACTTTCATGATAGTTACCTGCATTAGAACAGTCTTAGAATGAAGTTTCGAGCTCATATTTTCATTTTTACTGTCATCTAGACGTTTTTTGCTTTTCAAATTTAATAGGTTATAAATACCTTTTATTGAAATGCAGTAACTGAGACTTTACACTGCTCTATAACTTTTTGATAAGAATATTTCTCCTCGGAAAGCGTAGTTACGTAACCTTCGAGCCATATATCAATTTTAGGAGCCATTTTTAAAATAAATCTTTTATTTTATATTATAATCAAAAGAAAACATTAGTAGATGATTATTCTGAAGTTTCTAAAGTTTTATCTCAAAATGCAAACGAGAAAATGAATTTCAAAATCGTTTCCATAAAGTGCAAACGACCTTCTGTATTATGTAGTTTTCTTTTATTCAATTTGTAGCCATAATATTGAACAGGACTTTTTGCCTTTTTATTATTGTTTTCGGGTGTGAAATAAATAAATAAATTTATTACATCATCACGAAAAACTGTTTTTATGTAGAGAGATATCGTGAATATGGTTCAAAACACTGTTGGTATCAATCATTGAGTTTTTTGCAGATGTTGAAGCATTCCTTCAAAAATGTCTAGAAATATAACAATAATAGATGTAAAATTAATTATTTTGACGCAAACTTTTATGAGTAATTACTTTTTTACAAACAGTTATATTATCTTTATATACTGAAATATGCTGAAAGAATCTTTAAATTGTTTATAGCTTTACGATATACACTAATACCCCAAACTTACGTGATAGGTGGTACAGAGTGATAGCCGCGTAAACCGAGGTATAATTTCGCATATAAATACATATAAAATATTTTTAGTTTGGGCCGGTAGCCAAAAAAATGATAATAATAAAAAAATAATAATAATTTAGAAAAAAAAAGTTTTATAAATCTTATATAACTTCTTCAACAGCACAACGGTCCTTTACAGGTTTTGGCTGCCTCAACCACGCGCTCTTTCCAGCGTCCTCTATTTGTACCGACTCTCATCTCCAATTTTTAACTAGCGAAGTATTTAAGTCCTTTTCAATATCCTCCAACCATCTAGGTGGTCCTCTTTCAGCTCAGGTTTTCCCTCAGGTTTTTCAAATGTGAAGATCTTAATGGGATTATCTTCTGAGCTTCTCCAAATATCGCCAATCCATCTTAATCTACACTCATGTGATTAAGGATAAGGATAATTTTAATCACGTGGAAATCGAACTCTAAAATATAAATATATCACCCGTAAAATGACTACAGATATCTTCAAGAATCAAATGCAAATTGCAGGAAGCCACCGATAGTATGTTACAATGACGAGAGTCTATAAGATGGGGATATATATAAGGAATATACAGGCAAAGAGTTATAATTGTTCGTAAGCGCTTTATAAGCCTTTCAGTACAATAACCGCATAGTTATGACACAAGGTCGCATTTGGATGATTGTTTACTTGGTAGAATTATCTGCCATCTGGAATATCGTCGTACCCAGTTGGAAGTATCCGAGGAATTAAGAATCGCCCAGAATGTAATCTCCAGACTTTGGCAAAGAGTCCAAGACGATGGATGGTAATGTGAGTAGACGCCGAATGAAGATAGGTATTTAGCAGTTACTGCTAAAAGAAACAGACGGAGCACAGCATCAGACCTGTCTCGTCAGCTACTGGTACGACACTTTCAAGACAGACCGTGTACAAACACTTATGGCAGATTGGTCTATAAGCTCGTAGACCTGTCAGATGTGTAGGTTGATTCGAACCGGGCACCTTCCGTTCCGAACGCCAGTACTCTATCGATCACGCCAAGACGATCGTCTTCGCGTGATGTCTAAGTACTGGTTTTATTTAGATACCGCTACACTACTCTCCCATCAGTGAGATGGATAGGCGCGAACGATTATTATTTTTTTTCTCTTATTTTTATTATTCTCTCTTCTTATTTATTATTATCTTATTTATTTTTCTTGCGGTAGATGGCGCCACGAAAGTTCAGAAAGCTGCGTTTTTTTACTTTAGTCCAGGGTCACCAATGTAGGCTAGATTCGAACGGGGAACCTTCCTATCCGAACGCCAGTACTTTATCGATCACGCCAGGACGATCGTCTTTGCGTGATGTCTAAGTACTGGTTTTATTTAGATACCGCTACAGATGTGTTCCACTTACTGCAACTCACTGTTGCCTGCGGTTAGCCTGAAGTAGTGAACATTCATTGTGACACAGCAATAGTGGGCTTGTGTGATATTTTCCATCGAGTCCAGGTTTAGCTTGCTGATTCACGTCGGACGAAAATTCTGATTCCCGTCGGTCTTTCATATGGAGAGCCCCAGGTACCTGTTACCACCAAGAGAACATCATTGAACGACACCGTTTGGATGGTGCACGATTTCTCATTTTGGGGGGGAATTATTCTGGGTTTCAGAACTGACCTGCATGTGTTTAAATTAGAACCATGACAGTCCAAATCTATCAGGACGTCATTTTGAATATGTACGCTCGTTCCGGGGTGCCATGGGCACAAAATTAGTGTTTATGGATGACAACGCCCTCCCTCACCAAGCAAACATCATAATCGAATACCTTCAATCGAGGATATCACCCGTATGGACTGGGTAGCATTTTCACCGGACTTGAATCCAGTAGAGCATGTGTGGGACATGGTTGGCTGACGAGTTAAAGTCCGTCATCCACCTCCTACGTATTCACCGGAACTTCGGAGAGCATTGCTTGATAAGTGGTGTAATATTCCCCAAGACCAGATCGATAGTTTGATACTCAGCGTGCCTTGGCGTTGTACGGACTGTATTACATGTCTGGGAGATATACTATGTATTGACCATCATACCAAGCATGTAATATTGGTTTTTGTAAATAGTTGGTTTTTTTTGTTGTTTTTTTTTGTAATTTTTCCCAGGGAACACAAAAATCGCAATTTTTATTAATGATATCAAACAAGTAGCATCTTTTTTGCTCTTTAGCTTTTGTTTAATAAAAAGGCTTTACAAATAAGTCGCATTTAGTTTGCTGAACTTGCATTATCCTCAATTTATGGACATAAGTGTATTACTACAAATCTTATACAACACAGATGAATATCGCAAACCGAAGTTATTTTGATGTAGAAGGTTTCATAAAATCTAATAAAAAGTAATCTGACTGCTCAAACATTTTTTTCTCTCCCTAAGAATTTTCTCGTAGTATGCTATAATTTTTTTTTTTTTTACTCCTTGTTTTGTTGAACAAATATCCTCTACATTTTTAAAAATTTGTGTGTGTAACCCTTTTACAATTAAACTGAGACCTTCTGTCAAATTCCCAACCATCATCCAATATTCTGATTGCATTGGGTCTTAAATTCTAATGTCTTTCTCTTGCTCAGGTATTTCTAAGAGCTCGCCAGCTCCTGATTGTGGAAATACAGCAGTTCTTAATTATGCTATGGTAAATTAAAAGTTTTATGACACTAAGCGTCAATTCCGTGGGATACACCCGAACATGTACTTTAGCTGAACAGGAAGCAGGGAGTGAGTAATCGAGTTGTGTAGCGCGCAAACAAAAGACAAATCGACGAGATTTGAAAATCGCGTAACTCCAAGTTCGCGTTAGTCGGGATTGTGTAAGTCGAGGTATTACTGTACTTTGAATCTGATTTAATTTAATCTTTGAATTTATAACTGTTTTTAGAATGTAAAACTGTTCTCGCTTTATAACATTTTATCAGATGCATATATTCAATATCTACATTAACTACCAAGGGCTTCCAAAATGTGAATCACTCTGTAAAATAAGAAGGTTCAGCAGATCCAGAAAAAAAGAAATTTAGAATCCAGTTTTAAAAACACATTGATCTCTCTAGTCTTGAATATGAAACAGCAGTCACTGATAGTAAGACAAAAGTAAATTTTACTATACCATTGTTATACCCTGAAAAGAATTGGGTACCCATATGTTTAAAACTGGGGGACAAACAATAATGATAAGAAAAAAAATGAAGGATTTAAATGTAAGGTGATATGAAGAGAATAACATTGGTTAAAACAGGAAACATCTTAATGATGGAATGGTTGAACTGACTGTGGCATCCTCGTACAACTTTACCTGTGTCTCAAGGAGCTCCTTGAAAAATCTGCACAAACGGTGAGAGAATATAATACCCACAGTCCTTAAGGCGCTGCGTGGTCACTGTACCATCGCTTAAAATGTGCAGTGGTATAAAGTAGTTCAATATGATTCTTCCCACACAAGGATGCCACTGCCAACAAAGTATGCTTTTTTCTTTTTGGACGTTTTCAGGATGATAGCGTTCGTCAGGCTCACGCCAGATGAAAAAAACTCTGACGAATTTCTTTATCAGCTGAATCTCGTCTTCTTACAGAAGAGTATTCAAGCTCAATCTTGGCTAGGTGAAAGAGTGATATACATGGCTTCGAGACAGATGGGATCTTCTTTTAAATTTTGTGAGGGAAACACATTCCTGTTCGCGATATTAAAACGGTCCTCTCACCTAGCTATCTGTATAGTGTAAAATACTAATTTCAAATAAATAAATGTACTTAACAGTATTATAATTAAAATTTTTAATGATAATGCATTTCTTTTATAAGAGCTGTTATATAAGGTATAATATTTGAAATCTGTAGTCTTAATTCCGGTTTCCCGCTTTCCAGATGGTTTCTACTATTTTTTGAATATTGAATCTTTCTACTTTTTTCGTTGTAGTAATGGCTATGTAATTGCAAACAACAAATATTTAATTTATATTCTTCATCTAAATACTTATTCTATTAGTTTTTTCATTTAAGGCAATTTAGTGATTTAGTCTAGGATAGCACATCTTTCAATTTTTCATGCAGCCTTTCATATTTTGCAAAAGAGAGAAATCTTAGCATTCAATGAAAGACCTTCGCGGACCCCCTAGAAAGGCACTGGGGATCCCAGGGGTCCATGGACCACAGTTTAAAAATCACTGGGTTAGAGAATGGGTTTCCGGGGCCATATAGAAAAAGGCTTCACACACGAATTCATGTTCACAGTGAAGAGCGATTCAGAACATCTGCTGATCTGTAAAGAACAACGAAGCAGATATAACTATCCAAACAATGTTCAGTTACAGAGGTGATAAAAGCAGAGTTTGTGGTCAGATCTCATGGATGATCTCACTGATCTGAATGTGTGTTCTATAGAAGAACTCTGACTGATCTGAGCTTCCGACACCAGATTCTTGATCCATATGTCAGCCCATATGGCACTGATAAATTTATTCTGATGCATCATTATTCGTTATCTTACCAAACTGGGCTTAATGATGACTCTCTTGAAGATCATCAAAATTTGGGAAAATAGATTGGCCAGCCCAATCTTTAGACCTGAATCCGATGCAGCATACTTGGGGCTACCTTGATAGGTGCGTTGCAGTTTTAAATTCTTCTCTAAGGTTGCTACAGGAGAGTAAACAAGGGCTACTCCAGGTGGGTTCTTCGTTTTTCATTTCAATGTGTGAAAACCTAATTAGCAGCTTGGAAATTCGATACCAAAAATGCATTGTAGTTAGGAGGGACACGTTCCTTATTAGAACCCATTTTTGTAATGTTTCCCCGACGTTTTTTCACGTGAAACTGTTATGTATAGCGTTCTCCAAGAATGAAATTTTCCACTAAGAAGGGCTTTTTGTTGCAATTTATACCTGTATTAATCTTACGCAAATTTCAGTGTTGGATTCAATAAAAAACTCATTAGTGTACATTTCTTGTTTCCAATGTTCATTCATTTCCAAATTAGCCACACAAAAGAGGTTGTATCAACATTTAGAATGTAGTTTATATATATGTATTCCAAATTTTTTTTCAAAATACCTCATTATTTATGTCTGTAACCTTAATTTTGGATACTAGTGTAGATTCGGCGTCAATCACATTGCAGCTCTACCTACTCCGACGGTATTTTTCCATGAATCGTCGAAACAAGAAAGAAAAGTTGAATATCAGGAAAACGATATATTCCTAAAAAAGGAGATTTTCCCACGAACATCGTCTTACGTACGGTTACTACACAGTGATTCATATAAAGAGGACGCATCCTTGGCTTTTAACCCTTTATCTACAGACGGTACTTAAAAATACCACTCATTTTAAAATTACATACATAACCACTTTTACGAATACTCTGACGATACTTAACAGGAATATTCTTTCAAATCCACTCTTCCAAGATATATGGCAACACAGGTTCTATGATATTTTAGAGGGGAAGGCGAATAGTTTTTAAATAGAAGTTGCGTTCTCAGCTGACATTTTACTCGGATTGCAAAGATTGTCATTTTTTTTCCTAAAAAGTAGTTAATGTGTCAAAAGGTAAGTGTCGTGTGTGTGTGTGTTAATTATAATTTTTTGCTTTGGGAAGAGGGGCGGCATTTTCCATTTTTGTCCGGGGTGGCAAAACTGCTAGAGCCGGCCCTGTTTACGCACCCCCAAATTAATTTTAATTTTCCACGGAACCCCTCAGTAGTCACATGTGTGGTGTGCCTCTGCACCCACCTAATTCCTCTTAACTGGAACCAACCAGTGAGCAGGAGAAGTGAACTGATTTGAACGGACACTCGCTCAACTTCTCTCTCTGACTCGCACGAGGAAAGACATGTTTTCTCCTTTATTCAATTTCCATGTTTCAACCTATGTAATTAGTAATTCTTATAATATTTTATAATGCTGTAAATTAAAAATATGTTTAACCTTTTTTTATCATTCATTTTTACTATTTATATGGCGTGTAATAAACCTTAAATATATTCTCACTTCACGCCATAATTGGTGACCCTGGCCGTGCAAAGGAACCGCGCCCTTCACGCGCCGCAGTCGTGGCGCCATCTATCCACCGCAAAAGCAACCAAGCCGTCAAACATTGATTCAATTCTCAAGCCGTCTCGCACGAATGACGCAACCCACCAAGTGACGCAACTGCTTACACGCTCGCCACGAATATGGTATCGTTTGTTCGCCGAAACACTGGCAGGGGATTATGTGGCGGTGTGATATCTATATGAACTAGTACCAACATCACGCGAAGACGATCGTTTTGGCGTGATCGGTTAAGTACTCGCGTTCGGAACGGAAGGTACCCAGAACGAACCTTTCTTCCTTCATTGGTGACCATAACATGGACCACAAAGGTCGGTAGGGAACCACTTTTAAAATCTACGGTCTTATGAAATCAAGATAATGTAGAAACATACACAATTTTAATAGCAGTCAACTGAAATAGAAAGCATTAAATATATTATTAGTACATGTGACTTTTTTTTTTTTACAAATGTATGGAAAGTGCACAACTAATCAATAAAGACTTTGTGTTATTCATTTTCCATTAAATTCTGATATTTTTCGGGAGAAACTGGAATTTTTTTTTCATTTGATTAACTCTTCAATTTAGCGTATAGCCTAGATTTAATATATCGATCACTTTTTCAGACCTAAAATGAATTTTAACTTTGCTTTTTTTCCAAGTCTTATGTTTATATTTAATTTAAAAAAATCCTGTTAGATGATACTATTTTCGTTACGTGTGTTCACAAAAATAAATATGAAAGTGAAGTTCCAGAAAATATTGACTAAAATTTGACTATAATTTACCGTGTCTTGATTTATTATACCGAATACTGTGTATTTTTAAATTTCATCTTTAAGAAAGTTTGTAATCTCTTGATAATAGATGGCAGCATGAGAGTTAAATTTCATGAGCGCCTTTATCATCCAATCAGCAACGATTTTTGTTTTTACCCTACGCGAAATCTAGCCGCCTGTACGAAATGGTGGGAAATAGCTGCCATTAATTATATTTGGCTGAGATCAGTAGCGTTTGGGAATTTTCAGCTAAAGCGAGCGAACCAAAGAGTACTCTTTTACTTAATTAGGATTAAAAATAATCAAAAGAAATATCTCTCAGAAATTTGATTTTTTAAATAAAAAAATTCATAAAAACTTATATCGATTAAGTTATTTCGTATATCAAAGATATCGTAATCGTAAAATCACTGCAATGAAGTTGAAGTGAAATAGTTTAAATATATCTCACAGCATAATATTGTTAGGAAGCATGCTAAGTACATTAACAATGCGCAACTTTAGTATATCTTTATTTTATGTTGTTTTTATACCACCTTTATTATTTTCTATATATAATTAATTCTGGTTATGGGAAAAGATTTTGGAACATTTTTATTTAAATTTAATTCTGTTTCTTTTGCTGCTTAGTAGCATTATATAAATCTAACTATGGCCGACTCATCTAAATCGGAAAATATAACTCCTTTGCATCAAATTATTTCATCGTGTACCGGTGCTTTATTGACTTCAGTTTTTGGTGAGTATTTTTTATTGTTTCAAAAAAGAGAGAGCAGTAGATGCTGAATTTTTAATCTGCAATGTTCTGTTACCTGATCAAACCTATTTATAAAAACATCAATAATTTGTTAAAATTTTCCCGATGTTTTTCATTTTTTTAACCAAATACTTGATAAATTATTTCACCAATTTTTGATTAATGCAACTTTTTTCAGGATTATTGCATATAATGAATATTTCTTTAAACTTTACATTGAAACTCTTGAAGCGGTTTTGAATTATATTAAGATCCAATCATCTATATTTGTTCAGTCTTAAAGTTACTGCACATTTTTATTTAAAAAGAAAAAAAATTGAAATTCTTAGCTTATGATTGCTCTATTCAATATTGTAACTATATTTAAAGAATAGGATACTAGTTTGCAGATTACTAAAAACTTCAGTGAAATAAATTTGTATGCATTTTTGAAAGATAATCCTGTGAGTTTAATCCTGTCTTGACATACAAAATATTCAAAATTAAATACAGATTAAGTTCTTGTTTTCCCCTTTAGATGCCCAATGACAGAAATATTTTGGTGTTAAATTGTTTAAGTTTTAAGCTAAATTATTTTCCAATAAAGATATCTTTGAAATCTGTTTTTATATGACTGCATTAAATTTATTTATGTTTTTGTATCTTTCCCAAAAAATATATATATTTTATACTTTATTGAATGCTTTGATTGGCATTAGAAGTTGGAAAAATTTGATATCTTAAATTAGTTGTAATTAAGTATAAGAAATTTTAATTGATTGCTTTGTTAAGATAATTTTTTAACTGGATTTTAAAGGGGTGGTATTATTTCATTTAAGCATACTTAATAAAATTGCAAAGCTAAATTTTTCTAAGATCAATACAGTAAAATTGTTGTAAAATATAAACTTTATACTGATGATTACATATAATTCTGTGCTCAAATAGATTTTCTTTAATACTAATTGCATCAGGACCCAGGGCCTCACCCTCAGTGGGGGCCTTGTTTCGTTCTTGAAGCAATCTTTATATCTGGATAATTTTAATGTGATCAAATATTCCCGTACATAATCTCCGAAAGACAGAGAATGTCAATGGGCAAAAATGGTAAGACTATTATGGGATGACCAATGTCCATGTCTAGATGTAGGCTAAATAACATAAATAATCATTCATTTCATTTGGTCGAAATGTGGCCATCAATCACACCAGTTGGTGCCTAGATCTTTGAGATTGTGAGTCATGCACATTTATTTGTTTCAGATTACTTTTGAACGAGTATTTGACAATACATGCTATATACTGTCTATTAAAGATATCAGGTAGGGCCTACTTTTTGCAAAATCTTAAGGTTCCTCTAGGCCCAGGGCCACAAAGAGTCTTAAGATATCCCTGCTTGCACTTCTTACTATTTAACTATGCAGCAAATGCATTTGCATATAAGTATAGCCTTTAAAATATAATTGTTAATTCTTCCTTTTCATGAAAACTACAATGAAGTCATGATTTTAATTAATGATCTCTAATAAAAAGTTATGTGTGGATGTGGTAGTCGTGTGATCATGGGTGTAAACTCACAGCCTCCAGTGTTGCTGTTGATTCATAAGTTCGAATCCTGATGCCATTAAAGACTCATCTTGCAGAGGATTTGATGTCTAAGCTCAGAATCCTCGTACTAGTATGATGTGGAAATTTGGAGAGTGGGGTGCTAGCTCAAGTGTCATCCTTGTCACTTGGTTGAGATTCAAAATTATGAGATCCATCACCAATCACCCTCATTTTGCTTCAGTGTGTGATGTTAGTATTCAATCAGCCAATTAAGACTAAATATGTGCTGAAAATTAATAATTTGATAATGTCTACTAAGATTTCTTTTTCACTAATATATACATCTGAAAGAGTCTGAATTCATTGATATG
Organism: Trichonephila inaurata madagascariensis; assembly: GCA_019973955.1. Classification (NCBI taxonomy): domain Eukaryota; kingdom Metazoa; phylum Arthropoda; class Arachnida; order Araneae; family Nephilidae; genus Trichonephila; species Trichonephila inaurata. The sequence goes on from BMAV01007028.1 coordinate 210,027, forward strand.
CAAAATCTTAAGAACTTGTTTGATATCAACAAAACAGATTGAACGAGGACCTTAATATTGCATATTGGTAAATAATAAATATTTGGTAGTGGGCTCTATCATCTTGTGAAACATAATAAATAATAAAAACAGTTTGATTAATTATAATTTGAATCACTGTGTGCTCTAATGTTACAGAAATTAAAGCGTCATTGCCACACAATATATAAATTTTACATATTTGCTTTTTTTATTGGAATATTTTATAAATACATAATGAACCAAGCCCAGTGGTAGAGTGATAGCATATTGCACTTCCATGCTACAGGTCTGGATTCAAACCCCGTGCTGGCCGAGGTCCACTTAGCCTTTCATCCCTTCAGTGGATCAATAAATGACTATTAAGCTTGCTTGGGAACTAGACACTGGGGGTTTGGCATCAGACTGACCTGAAACATCTGCTTGTGCACCTTGTGCCCAAGGTTATGAAAATAGAGATGGGCAAAGTAGGCCTTGACCCTTTTGGGTTGTTGTGCCTCTGAGAGAAAAAGACCTAATGAATAATCTTCCTGTTTTTTTATTGTGTTCCATGACTCAAAAATTCTGTGTAATTTTTTCTTGAAATGCAATAAGTATATGTTTGATTTCATTGCTTCAGTATATTGTTATAAAGTAATATTAATTTAAAAGCAAACCATCCATTAGGATTGAGGATACTTAATGTGAAATATGTAATGTCTTGTATATATCACACAGTTTTCAAATGTTAAATAGTAATTTATAATTTGAATACACATTAAGAAACATTTTAAAACTGTTTTTAAAATACACCATTATAAAATTTAATATATGTATTTTCAACCTTTTTTTTCCAAGAGTAAAATTTTTATATATAATACTAGGTCTAGGTCTTAATAGGCACATAATAGGAAGAAAAAGAAGGTATATAACATAAAAGGGGCACAATTTGAATTAAAACAGCAGAAACTAGCAACCTTTTTTTATTTGTATGTGCTAGAAAAATATTTTCTAATAAAATGTATGTACAGGTTAAATTATTTTCATAATTTACCAATAAAGTTAAATTTTAGGAACATCTCGAAAGTTTTTACATGTATGTGTATAATCTAGTATTTTCAGCAGAGATGTCTAATTCAAGTATGGGGGGGGTTATAAAAGCTTTCTATAGTGAATCCTATGATATATTTTTATTTTAGAATAATTAAAATTCACTATTGAAATATGGATTTGGGATACTTTAGTTAATCTCCTACTTCAAAAAAAATTAGGAAGTACTTTGAAAAATTATAATTTATCATAAATGCATTCGTTTGTTACTAACTATAGGCCATTGTTTCAGAAATAAATTGTAACCCCTGAGAAATGGGATTATGTCACAAGACATTCTGCTATTTGGAACTGAATGTGGGTGTTAATCATTCATTTACAAAAGAAGCCTATATTATATGGGATAAAATTTTAATATGTAGAAGATATTGCACAGCAGTAATAAATTAAGTAAATTGTGATCTGTTTGTTAAATAAAATAATATTGAATAATGAATATTAATGTTTTAATATTATTTTTTATTAATTATATTTAGACAGGAAAAATGTATGAATTGTTAATTTTATTTCAGTTAGGTTGTACATTTCAATAGCATCATAGTATTTCACTTTAAATAATTATTTTGAGATTTAAAGATCCTGTAATATTTAAAAAAGGGTTTTAATTTTTATTGGCATTTTGTTTTTCTAACTAAAGTTAACTATAACGAATGAAAAAAAAGGGGTGAAGAATCCTTTTAATATTTAGTTTAGTACATGTCAGACTAACACTTGTGATCTTATGAAGCCTTATACTCTTCATGTAATTGATCTTTCCTAGTGCTTCAAGGATTTGTCCTTATGTTTTTCAAGGCTTAAATTGTTTTATTTATTATATGTACAGCTGAAGCTAGCTCAGTTTTGGAAGTATTATAATTGAAAAAGAAACAAAATCGTTTTTTATTAAGTGTTATCCGGACAATTTTGTAGGGTTCTACATCTTTTAGTATATAACTTTTATAAAATTGGATGAATCATTTGTAATACAAAAATTAAATACTTTTCAGTTTAATTTTGCTTTCAATATATAATCTGAAATCAGTAAACAATTTAAGTTTCTGTTAAATGAATTTTCATTTGAAAGAGAAAGATTATTCATTTCGCTTGTTCTTCTAAGTGTATTGGCATTTCCAATTCTTTCAATGTAAAAAAACTCTCTACTCGCCTTCCCCCAAGTGACCGAGGTAACATAGTAGTTATGTTCACGAACTCGTGGCCGACGTGTCCTGGTGCCATTGAAGACCCGTCTTGTAAAGATGATCGAGGCCCAAAGCCCTTCCGTTGGCGTTGTGTGGTAGTTTGCAGAAGTGGGTGTTAGCTCAGGTGTTTTTCTAGTCACCTGACCGAGGCTCAAAATTTTATGAGGTCCGTCGCCACTAGCCCTCGTATTGCTTTATATTACAACGTTAATATAACTCTCGTACTCACCCACCCACCTATCCCCAAATGTTTTGAGACTCGTATTCCTCACATTGACGTATGGAGGAGTTTGGCGAGGGGGGTTGCCAGTCCAGATATCGTTCTGGTCACTTCATTGTAGTTCGTGTTACTTCTAAATGCGATTTTGGTACAAACAATGGAAGCAGTCAAATGAAACCCCGTTGAAAAATTCGAGAATATATCATGCTATTAAATAATTTCATTGTAAATTCTCTTTTATTATTATTATTATTATTTATTTATTTACGAGCAGATTTATTAAAATATATGCTAGATAATTATAGTCATTAGCAAACGTAGTAATTTACAAACTAATATTTTGTTTTTTAATCAAATTTTACTTAATGTACTTTAATTCTGGGGATGGATCAGTGGCATAACGTATACCCCCGCATCGCGGAATGGTCTAGTATTCTAGGAGGCCCAGAGTCTTGACTGACACTTACGGCTTGAGGCTCGAAACCTGACTTTGCACGGGCACCCCAATAATCTCCGTTACGCCACTGAGGTAGATTGACTGGTGAATAAGGTAGCCGAGTGGTCAAGGTATCTGATCGTGGCTGGCGTATCGTGAGTTCGAGCCCAGTACCACAAAAGACCCACCATGTAGGGGGACGATGCACGTTAAATCTGTCGAGAGATCAAACGTCCTCCCGTTGGTGTGGTAGTTAGGAGAGGGGGTGCCAGCTCAGGTGTCGTCCTCGTCACTTGACCATGGTTCAAAATTGCGAGGTCCGTCGCCAAAAGTGTAGCTCAATGATTCCAAAGTGGTCTATGATGACCTGCAAGGGGTCCACGTCAGCAAAAAATAATTTGGGGGTCCATAAGGTGTAAATGGTGGTCTATGATAGTGGATCTCATTACACTAGATCGTGACTTTAATTTTAAAAGAAAATTTAATCTAGTAGAAATCAAATTTTACCTATTTAACGGATTTATTTACTAAATTTAAGAAAGTTAATTTGCACTTACCAGGTGACAGCATGAATTTTATAAAAACAAGAATCATTTCAGCGTTTCTTTCGAGAGTGTTAAGTTAAAGAAGTATAATACTGGAGGGCCCGAATTTTCAAATGTTTAACCTACGTTAAACATTTAAATTGCTTTTAACAAGATTTTAAAACTAGGTTTGAGAATGATTTGACTACAGTAGGCATTGAATTCATACGGTCACACTGAAAAAAATGTCACATTACAATAGGAACTTATCTTAATAAGCGCTATTAGCTTAAAGTTTAGAAACGGATGTCAGCAATTTTGGCTTTGAAAAGGGCAAACCTGTTATTTGTCAGGAATATAAAATATCGTGAGGAAGTTTTTAATTGCTTTTCTTAGTGAGAAAGGGTTTCAGCGTGCTTGCCAATCTCCAAAACAAAGAAAGAAAGAAAAAAACTGTACATATATACTAACAGACAAGGATCGATACCAAATGGTAAAAATTTATTATCTAGCACCAGATTCATCCATCCCATTAAAATAATTTGTTTATTGTTTAGTTATTTTATTTAACAGTTATTTTATGTACGTATTAAACAACTTTTAATTACTGAATTTACATGTACTTTTTAAATTTTAAACACTATACTTCATTACAATAAGAAATTTAATTCTTTCAAAGTAGTAGTAGTGCCAGTTGTCAAAAAGACATTTAAGTTGATAAATTTGCAAAAATTCAATATTAATTATGAAGGGATCTACCCCAAATGGAAAAACATGGCAAGGGGTCTATGAGACAAAAAAGTTTGGGAACCTTTGGTGTAGCTGAACAGCGCGACGTTAATAATCACACTCACTCAGACTGGTAAATAAGAACATTTTCTGAAAAAAATTGATTTTTTTTTTTAAAAAATTACATTTGTGTGTATCATTTTTTTTTAAAATAAGGCTTTATATGGCAAAATGATCTATGTAATATCACTTCCTAGTTTTCTTATTTTTTATCTCTCTTGGATCAATTTCTTCACCATTTATCTATTTCTATGACGTTAGAGCGTGTTTATTTGTTTGTAAAACTTGAAGAACCATTCCCAAGGATACTTGTAGTTTTTGTGTTTCCATCTGTTTTCAGTTTATCCATTTCTAACGCCGTGTTTTACGTTGGAAAGTCTTTATCGTAGGACAATGACGCACGATTTTTGTATTCATTCCGTAATTTATTCCAATCACGTTTTCAGATAGAGTCTAGTTCTGTTCAGTGCGAACCAGATAGGAGCGGTTGAGTTTAGTTACTATGCAGTTCCTCATGAATATTATTTTCCCTTTCTGCTCCGTAAACCTTTCTTAGGAAGTCTTTTCCATTAAAATTTTATTTTTGTATCTGGCTTTCTAGTGTTTCATTTTAACTTAACAGGTTTGATGAGGTTGATGCAGCTTTTGAAATAAGGACCCCGTAACTCACACGCCATTCGTTTTTCCTTCAGATATTTTCTTGGCAATATGCCACTTTTGTTTTACTGGCCCACCTGCTTCTTAAGTAAAGTTTGTAGAGGCGAGAAAAAGGAGAATATAATGTGTTTTCATTCTCTTCATATCTGAAACATTGCTTATGAAACAGAAAACTGAAAACTACTATAATTATTAAAAAATACGCTATTTCTGTCAAAAACGTTTTAAAAGTACTGTATTAGCCTGTTAAAAAGTCCTAACTGTAAAGATTGTTTTAATTGTCTGAGAGAGGAAAAAAAACCGCATTCTCATATTTCTGTAGATTTTATATAACTGTCTGCTTGTCTGTCTTTTTGATTAAGCCCGCCAGGGTTACGTTCTCCAAATGCCATTTTCAACGACATTTATAGCCCTTGTGTTTCTTTAAAGTGCGACGTAAATTAAAAATAATCAGAATCTCCCTCCTGGGTTATTTGAACCACTCTCTCTCTCTCTCTTTTTAAACTGATACAGAGCCTTGTTTTTTTAGCACTTCGGAAATTAAAAATTTTATACTTTGTAACCACATGTCCAAAATTTTTTCATGACAGTCTTACTTTCCTAATTTAATTACAAAAAAGCTGCATGCAGATTTTTAAAAAAAGTTTCAAATGTATATTTGACTTTTGTTATTTATTATGTGTGTGATGATGAAATAAATTTTGACGGATAAATTTTACGTACAGTGGGCCACAGAAGTGTTCGTGAACTTGCGGTTTCCTATAAAATTTAATGTTTTCTACTAATAAAAATTAATATTTCGGAATTGTAATTTTTTTTTTATGATATTTGCAACTCTTTCTTAATGGAATGACTTAATTAATTTTTTAAAAATAGTATAACTATTATTTTAAAAAATTAATAATCAAAAAGCTACTAAAAATTACGCCACAAAAGTCTTCGTACACTTTACAAAAATCTCAACACATAGCTTTAAATATTGTTTTTTTTTTTTCTTAATTTAGTTCTTAATAGGATATCTTTTAGTGTCCACAACAACTTTTAAACGTCTTGGTATAGATTTAATCAGTTTTTTGTAATTTCTGCATCAATTTTCCTCCATGCTTCTGCGACTACTGTTTTTACTTTCCATTATGTGTTTATTTGTGTGTGTGTTTGTGTGTCATTTTTTTCTTTTTTAAAAAATCAAATTCTCATCAAATATGTTCTACAGGGCTAAATAAAGTGATTGAGGAGGTGTTTTCAGAATTTGGGACAGTTGTAGTGTGTGAACAAAAAGTGTACGAACACTTTTGTGGCCCACTGTATTTTGAAAATCGTTTGGTTGTTGGATGTTGATTTAAATTATATACTAAATCGTCTGCCGTAATGTTAAGCACTTTTTGCTTTAATAACTCCTATTTAAATTAGAATTTGTAAAAAACAAGTAATATAAAAAATAGTTTTTAAGTCAATTCCTACTTAGATCAACAACGAAACATTTTATTTTAGGTACTTTTTATTAAATAGTTACAATTAATATAAATATGTATATACATAGGACAGAATCACAACATTAAGTGGTAATTAGTTTTTGTAATTATCATTATTTAATTTCAGTCCAACTGAATGCTTTAACACATGAGAAAAGGCCGCGGTAACCGAGTGGTATAGGTATCGGACCGTGGCTTGCCTTGTCACGAGTTCGAGTCCAGTACCACTAAAGACCCGCCGTGTAGGGCAGCGATGCACGTTAAATCTGTCGAGAGCTGAAACGCCCTCCCGTTGGTGTGGTGTGGTAGTTAGGAGAGGGGGGTGCCAGCTCAGGTGTCGTCCACGTCACTTGACCATGGTTCAAAATTACGTGGTCCGTCGCCAAAAGCCCTCGTGTAGCTGAACAGTGCGACGTTAATATTCAATCAATCAAACACGTGAGAAAAAAACCTTTTCAAGTTTTGACACAAGTCGCCAAAAGAGTCGCCAACGTGGCAGTATTTGTAATTCTTTAAATAATTAGTTTTAATCAATTAATTTTTATTAATTATAATTAAATTATTTATTGTCATCCAAAATGATTCTGTATATAAAATTTCAGCTCAATTCAGAGCTTTAAAATGTATTTTATTAACGATTGAAAATTCGACCAAGATAAATAAATATACAAATATATAAATAAATATATATATAGAGTCAGTGCGAGCTAATAGTAGGAATTTAAAAAAAGGATAATTCTTTTATTTGAATTTTTACTGAAGTTTGTGGTATGATTGTATGATCTGTAGTAGTACTTGTGAAATAAAGGATGTTTTAAATAAAAATGTTTTGAGTTTCATTTGATTTTAAAAAAATTCATAGAATCTTAAAAACATATAACTTGTTTTACGATGCTGATTCTTTACATGTTTATTAATTATTTGAAAGATCTTATAAATAAGATGAAAATATTTTGGGGTTTTCACTTGCAATATAGCACAATGACCTCTCCATTTATTTTAATATAGTAATATTACAAACGTTAAAAAAAATCTAGAACATAAAAATTCACTTAATGGAAAATAAGTTTCACTTGATCAGAGACTGCATTACACGATCAATTATTTGAAAAACGATCTCTTAATGGTAAGAAAAACACTCTTATTAATAATTTGTAAACTTTCATGCATCGTTCGATTCAATTTCATCATGCTCTTTATTTCTTCGTGAGGCATTTCAATGATACTAAAAAAAAAAAAAAATTGGAAGCAATCAGAAGAATAGGCTCGAACGAGGCACATAAAAAACTAGTTTACGTCAGAACCAATCTTTGATTTTATAATCGTGTGAGAGATAAAAATTGTCAGTGTACGGTCGGTCAACCATCGCGCCATGCGACTCTCAAAATTAAGTGCGATGCGTGATATGTTACGCAATTGTGTCTACTGATATGAATAAGCAAGTAGTAAACGGGCCATTTAAAATACGTGTGAACGAACACGTTTTTCATCTTGTTTATTCATTTTCTTTCCATTATTTAGGCCACTGAAAAAAGTAACTAAAAAGTAAAGTGCAGTGAAATACGTTTAAAGCGAAAAAGACGAAATATCAGTTAACACGAAGTAATACTACGGTCTCGACAAACTACTATGCATTTTCATGAATTTTTTCCCCCCGCTTTTGGGAATGAAAACTTTATAAAATGTTTGAGAAAGTTTCTGTATTATTCTGTAAGTGTCCAACTGTGTATCATCGAAAGAACTTCTTGCAGTAAATTATGATAATGTGTTTACATCCTCAATTATGGCAGACAAAGACATTTT
>BMAV01007028.1:231411-241999 GCA_019973955.1 Trichonephila inaurata madagascariensis
TTAGCAAAACTGGATATTAGGGAAATAAATTATGCAGTTTTGCTGCCATAATTGAAAATAAGAACAGTAATAACATCATTTGTCATTGATATTTAATGGGGCCATCCTTGGCCTTAATGATAGTTGCACTATGACTGGGAATTGACAAAATTAATTTATGGGTATTTTCTAGGAGTAATACCAAACTTGTATAAGTGCTTCCCTTGGTTTCTTGTTCAAGACTTCTCAAACCATCCGATTCTATAAGTTTTGAATTAGATTTAAATTTAGACCTATCCATTACATAATGGTGATGGGTAATGGGAGCCATTTTGCAGTATGTTGATAATAGTTCAGACATTTTGCAGCCACTTTTTTACTTGTGGATATGGGGAATGGATTTGAAGATAACAATAAAATAGTCAATTGATGTGCGTGTGATACTTATCACTTTGACTGTATGGCTTGGTACTGAAAACATCCTGGGGAATGTACTAAGAAATAGATCCATAGTGGGCTAGAGTTTCTGCTACAGAATGTGTTTGTATACCTTAGCATTCACAATACCTTTGACAAATTCAAGTCTACCACTTCTATCTATCCCTTGGTATACCACCCTCTTTCGATTGCATTTCCTTTGTTATGCCATCAAAGAATGTGACACAAACTTGGGCATTTCTTTTCCATCAAATACTCTGTCAAAATTTTATAGTCCATGCTTACCTCCAGCTAACAACCTAAGGATAATTTGATTGTCTCCATTTACAAAGCATGGGCATTCTCAGTTTAAAGAAATTGTTAATATATTTTTCTTTAATCTGCAAGAGATTACGATCAATCAGATCAAGACATGAATATGAAATAAGGATGTTTTTAAGCATACACATTTATCAATGAAGTGAATTCCATTCTTATAAAACACAAATTCTATTCCACTAAAAAATAGTTCCTAAAGCCCCTCGTGCCTTTCATTTCTTTCTAACTTGAATGATTTTTCTCACTGTAATTTTCAATCATTCTTTAAAAAAATTTCAAATTTTCTCTACCAAACAATTGACAGTAGTATCCAAGTGTTCATGATCAGCAATTGTGGCTGTTGACGTTTCAGTCAAACTTCATGACTGAGTCCTGCTTCCACTAAAAATCCAACATATAGTGGGATCATGTATATTAAATATCATAAGGCCTTTATTGTCATGGTGGAAAATTAGGATGTTGGTATACTAATTTTAGTACTTTTCTCATTGCTTGAACGGGATTAAAAACTATGGGATCCAGTTATTGATTGAATGTTTTATGTATAAGCTAGTTCCATCATTTTAATTTTTATAAAGAAAATAATTAGGTGACTGTAACATTTACTTTATAGTAACTTGCTGAGAGAATTGCGTAAGATATGAAAAAAGAACAGCAATATTTTACATTTATTTCTTTGTCATTGTGTTCGAAATATCATTGTTATAAAATTTAACAAACATAAGAATATCAAACTTCTCCTTAAAAAATAATTCGCAGTTAATTATAAAATAGACTTAATTTCATTGAGAGGGAGCAAAAAAAAAACTCAATGTCACTAAATACTGAAAAGTTTAACAATGTTGTAATTATTTTTAATAAGGCAGTAGTTAAAGTTATTGCTGTTTACAGAAAATTTTGATTGGAAAAGCTAGTAATTTGTTTTTAATCATATATGAACAAATTATATCCTGATCCTTTTCTTGTAGTAATGTGTCAATTGTTGCAGCATTTTATAGGGTAATCTGAATAGCTTACCTTTGTATTCATTACCGAGCCTTCAGCAGTATACTGTCATTGCTATGGCTAGCTCAACACATATGCAAGGGAATATTGTTTTGAATTTAAAATTCCTGTTTATGGAAGGGGAAATGCATGATATAAATTTATATGTATGCACTGGAAAAAAAAGATGGTTTTTAAAAGTAACATTGACTAAAAAGTGTACATCTCCTGTTCATAATTAATAACTGCATATTTCATATGTCTTGTTGTAATTGAAGAAAAAAAATAAAAGTATTAAAAAAAACTTAAGTGATTTTTAATTAATAATGAAGTTACTGTCAAATATGTTTAATATGAAAATGCTTTAGACGAAATATCGGTTCGCACGAAATATTACTATGGTCCCGACAAACTACTATGGATTTTCATGCATTTTTTTTTCTCTCAACACAAAATGAAAATCGCTTAACACAAAAAGATTTCAAAAGATTTTAACAAAATATGGAAAACATGAGCTGCACAAACAAGATATAAGAGGGATATGAAATGAAAGAAAGGTAATTTCACATGTTTTGTAGAAAGGAGGCTAACTTGTCTTAGAACTATCCTTGCAATAGCCTGTGACATGAACCAATCTATATATATATATAAGCTACTTTCACCTTCCATCCCTACAAATGCCACCCCAAAACATTTCATCCCTCATCACAGTTGGCTTTGAAATTTAGTGATGAGTAAATTGCAGTGTGAGTAAAAATAAGGATCGCATAATTTTTTCTACTCTAGAAGTATTTCTTGCGAGCACAATAGCAAAGAGCTGAGGGAGAGCAAACTGCTATTTTGCTAAAAATGAAGATTAACTTTTTAATGCTGTTGATTAAATACAAATTACACAAATGAAAATCTTAAGATCTTGGTATTGCTAACTCTTAACTTTCTCAACAATAATTAAAAAAAGAGAGACCAAATTATGTAAATCTTCAAATAGTTTTTTTTTTTAATAAAGACATGCATATGCACATATCTATGTAAGTAAAATGTACTCTAACAAAATTTTGTTGAATGTTTTTTTCCAATATCCTTTAACACGAAAAAATATTTCGGTCCCCTCAGTTTCGTGCTAAACAATTTTCACTATTGTTACGAATTTTGTGTAAATAGGGTTAATAATTTGTATTTGAGTGTTTAATGCATTTATATTACTCTGTTATATTTATTTCATGTTAAAATTGTGCTACTCACAAGCAATGCCGCCCCTTACGTTATAATGGCGATTCAATGAGAACTGGCGAAATCTTGGCGGTAGAGCCTAGTTGGCATCATTTTTTGCGTCATTGGTGAGTTTGAAACCCTCTGGAATCTTCTAGAAAGTAGTGGATCTCTCCACTAGTGTCACGTTCAATGACGCAAGCGGTTATATTTCTGGAAGTTTCTATCCTGCCTATAAATAAAGATGCTCGCCGGTATGGCGGTCAGTCTTGATTAAACCAGCGAGTAGTGAGGATTGTTTTGACTAGCGATTAGCTTGGCTGTGCTTGTGAATAATCTTAACTTTCATGTATTTTTAAACACTGGTGATTGTGTTTGATTGCTGTTGAAGGAGTGAAGACCTTCAGATATTTACCCTGTAAATATTGCTGCTGAATCCTGTATTTATAAAGGATTGGATTTTTGATAATAAATTCGCATCGCTCTTAAAGAACTGTTTGTTTTCTTTGTGATTGTTTTGCATAAAATTGTCGAACCCAGATCTACGTAACATACACGTAATATACATATTATACTAAGATGCACTTTTTTTCTCTCTTAAAATGAGCTAGATTTTTTAATAGGATAAATATAATATCTTATCAAAGGGCTTTTTTTTTTTTTCATTTCTCTGAATTAATACAGTTTCTAATCTGTTTGACTATTTTAATTTGCATTTGCACATCTTCTTATGTTTGTACTTTTGAGATTGATGAATAGCCACTAAATGTTATCTATTTGCATGTTTTCTCTTGCAGGATGCTTTTATTAAAATAAGAAGAGCAGAAGGCATTACTTCATTATGGAGTGGATTATCACCCACCCTGTAAGTAATATTAACATAATTTTGAATTTAACATTATTACCATAAATTTTTATTATGTTATTAACTTTTTTTTTTTGATAAGTATTATTGAAATATTAATAAATAAATATTTAGAGATATTTTAAACATACATGTATACAAAGAAATGTGTAATTTTCTTTTTCATTAGAGAGTTGTAAATATATTTTATTTATTTGCTAAAAACTATAAATTATTTTGTAAGGAGAAAGAAACAGATAATTTGATTACATGTTTAAGATTGGCAGTTGATCTTCAATGCTGTTGTAGCTTCAACTTGATAGTGAAAATATATTTCCTACTGGTTATTTTTCATTAAAAATAGTATAATTATTTAAAAGTTAATTCACACTTCTCTTCTAACTATCTTAGTAATACTGTTTGTTATTCTTGTGTATATATAGATGTAACTTTTGTATGCTTAGGGGGGAAAAAGTAAATATAAAAGTTTTAATATTTGTATTTAGTGTATGTAAAATTTCGGAGTGATGATATAATTATTTTCAAATATTGCTAAATAATTCAAAACATTTAAATAATTTCAAGACTTTTTAATTTTTATAGATTACTGGAACATTAAGTTTTAATCTCTGAGTATATTATTCTTAATTGTCAATGGGAACAATATAAATATATGGAATAAAGATTTATTTTTATTTTAGTATGTTTTATTTAAATTCTGTTTATCAAGATTTTAAGTATAACATTATTAAAATTAGAAAATTTGGTTGAGTTTCTGAATCATAATTTTACACTGTTAATATTTTATCTGTATTTTCTTTATTATCCTGTATTATTATTTGAATATTCTACTTATACATATGAATTTTTATTATTACAGTTTGATGGCTGTGCCTGGTACTGTAATTTACTACACATTGTATGACCAAATTCGAGATTTTGCAAAGAAATATTATAAATGGTCTCATCAGCCTTTATGGCTCCCTATTGTCGCTGGTGCAGCAGCTCGAGGTATAAATGCTTTCTTTTAAACAAGAGAAAACAGTATTTATGTGTAAATTATGTAGTAGACTTTTAATTGTTTTTTCTAAAATGGAATACTTCTGTTACGAGCAGTTATATTATATACTTAGCATAAAAACAGAAAATTTTATTAAAATATATGTTCATGTGTTGGTTATCTTATAAATTGCAACTCAAAATCACTAAATCCATAGACAAGACAAGAAGAAGTATAAGCCTCTAAAATCAGCTACTAGAAATATTACTAAAAACCTGTGAAAGTTAGGTGGTTGAACTGGTATGTTCAGCATACAAAATTTTTGCTAAATTTGTTTGTTAATTTGAAATAATTATATTGGGTATTCTATATTATACATTGTACTGAAACATGTAATTTAAATTAATGTTAAAACTGTGTTCTATAATGATTTTGTTTTGATATCTATTATATCTTAATGGGTTTATTTATTTTTAGTTATTGCTGTCACTGTAGTAAGTCCTTTGGAATTAGTAAGAACTAAGATGCAATCTCAGAAATTAAATTATCTTGGTAAGTAGAATAGATATCCATTAGAAGTAAATGTCAGAATCAGACTAAATTCATTTTTAGGCGCTCTACATACTGATACTTTTAATTTTAAAATTGCAGAGATTGGACATGCTGTCAAAAAACAAATAGCTACTAAAGGTTTTCGCTCAATGTGGCATGGCTTGGGTCCAACATTATTGAGAGATGTTCCCTTTTCTGGTAACTGTTTGTCTAACATTCTATTGTGATTCAAAGTGTTTGAGTTGTATTAAAATTGAATTAAATCATTTTTTTTATTGCAGCAATCTACTGGTTCAACTACGAATATTTTAAACAAAAATTTAACCAGCAAAAGCCGACTTTTGGGTTCAGTTTTTTTGCTGGTGCCGTGTCAGGTGGAGTAAGTAGTTAAATTTATTATATATTTTTGTTGCTATTGTATCTGTGTTTACTTAATGCTGCTTTTTAATGTTTTAAATTTTTATTCTTGATTTCTTGAATATCTCCTAATGGAGGAAAAATTTAATTAATTAAATACATCAGTAAAACTGAGGTTTATATAATAGGTTACTTATGCAGCTCAAATTACATTAGTGGTATATTTTAAACTTTTGTTATAAATATTTGTGCAAAAAGTGCTATGTTGTTATAAATTAATAAGTTTGAAATTAAATTTATAATGATAAATAAACTTTTTATGAAACATTCAAAATGCCTTAACACATCAAATGCCGAGAAGTTATATATTCTATTGTTATATTTGAATTTAAGAAATCGAAAGAAATGTCACTTCTAAATTATTTCATGTATAATTTCTATCATAAATATTTTTAAGAAAACTCATTTGCTATGTACCATTAATGCATTGGTTGGATCTTTACTTGTCAAATGTTAGATCCATTTATTTAATATTTTGCCTTATTTAGACCTGATGGCATTTCTCTTAAATAATGATACTCCAGAACTATCTTTACATAGGTACGACTTTATTACAGCTGCATGTAAAATATTTTGGATTACACATATCCCATAGGAAACTAATAATAGGCTCCCTTTTTCTCTGCGGTGTGGAAAAACACCATCTACAGTTTTAACATAAAATAATATTAGTTTTTTACTGTATTGAATTATCTATATAGACAATTAAAAAATAGTTGGTTTAATTTCTCTTAACATCTAATATCCTTAGTACAGTTAAATTCACCCAAATGTAGGATTTCAAGTGTGATTTTTTTTTTCAAAACATGCATTAAGGAATAAAAACAGAAGAAAGGTTCTTTGTTTGTTTGAAAGTACAGGAAACTTGAAACTAAGGTTATTCTCCTTAAGGCTGTCTTCGACTAATGTTAAAGAATAGGACCCAAATTCCAAATATTTTATCATATATAAAAGTAGTCGAACATCAATATTATATTCTGGCTTCACTATCCTGTAGATAATCATTTCTTTTATCGTAGTTGACACATTTTTTTCTTTTATAAAATGTGTTTTGCATTTTTTATCCAATACCGTAATGTTAAATGAGCTATCCCTTTACATTTTAAAAGGAAAAACTAATTGTTTATGAAATATTTTGAAATCTTAAAGACACTTTATATTATAAACAAATACATATGTTACAATATCACAAATTTTTATAAAAATTGAGTAATTTTTTCAGTCCAAAAATGTGCTCTGTGTTAAATTCACTCTCTCGTACATATGGTTAAAACAGAATAGTAGAAATTTTGATTCTACTATTCTATTTGATTCTACTATGATAAAAATTAATTCTTCCGTTATCTGTTCTTCCACATGCTTCCAGTTTTCTTTTTTGAATCTGTGTCTTTTGTTTAATATTACTCTTATTCCAACATAAAATCACTTAATTGCAGAATAGGACTTTTTATCATATGTATTAATACTTTCATTTGCTCTTTGTATTGTTAAATAAAATGAGAATATTAAAAATTTTAGAAAAATAAAATTTAAATAGATGTGTCTTGTAAATTATTTGAATGCAAGCTTGTATATGATTTAACTCTATATTGTGCTCTCATCAATATTTTGATTATGAAGCTCCTGCAAATAAAGTTAAAATTTAAGTTTTCATTTATATACTTCAGGAAAACTTTTTATACTACCCATCAATCAACATAAGAGTTTTTCTCAACTTTTGTCAGTTTTATATTTTAATTCTTTATCGATTCACATCTTCCTATGTGAACATTTTAAAAATATATTCTTTTCTAAAAATCTATCCTACTAGAAATAAGCAATTTAAATTGAGAATGCTAAAAAAAAAAGTTATTTATTTTGAGCATAAATGAAAGAATAGTAAACAGAAGCTATAGATAAAAGAAATTCTGATCGATTGAAAATAACAGATTATTTAACAAAATTAATTTTAAAATTTATATTTTAATAACGGAAGAATCTTTTTAAAACTAAAGATTCCAATTTAATAATTTTATTTTATTTATAGATTGCTGCTTTTCTTACTCTTCCATTTGATGTAATAAAGACTCATCAGCAGATCGAACTTGGAGAAGCTCGTGTTGGTACCCGTAAGTATGCTACCTTATATACTCATTATATAGTTATGGGAGTCACAAATGAATGCAAGTTGTGTAATAGTAGTAGTCAGGCTAATATTTAATGTTTCCATACATAATTGAGAATTCTACTCTTAAATCTGAATTATATTACTTTAATTTTCTTAGATTTATTTTATGATTAAAAATTGGGAAATTTTGCTTTCTGATTTCAGTATATCAAGAACTTTATATTTTCCATGATTTTTTTTAATGAATACTGTGTATAATAGATGTGATAAGACTTATATTTCAAGAATTATTTTTACCTGCTAAATTTAAATTGGTGTGCCATTAATTAAAAAGAGATATTATAAATAAAAACTCTAGAGAGAAATTTAAATGTTTATTATTCTCCTCCACTTTTTTCTATTGATGACAGTCAATGCTTAATACACAAAATATTACCTAGAGTAAAGCAGAAACAGTTAATTTTTACAATTCAGTTTGAAACTGTGTTAACGTTTTTTTCTCGGTTTCTAATATGTTTATTTTTAAAAACAATAGCCAATCATATTTTTTCATTCATTATATCTGAGAAAGCTATTCAATTTCTTTGTAAAATCAACTGTTAATTACAAATTAGTATTAAGTAGTTAAGTGTCTTATTATATTCATTTTTCTTTTTACAGGTAAACAGGCTAAGTCAACATATATTCTATTGAGAAATTTGTATCAAATCAATGGATATAAAGCTCTCTTTGCTGGTGAGTTTATTTTACAAATTTAATTAATTAATGCTTTCTAATTTAAATGTAGATAACTAAAAGATTGCAACACAAATGAAATATTTTTTAATAATATATTTAATTGTATGCAAATATTGTGCTTACTTTTTCAGGTATTGTACCTCGTACTGTGAAAATAGCACCTTCTTGTGCAGTTATGATCAGCACTTATGAATACGGAAAACAGTTCTTCCAAAACTACAATGCTTCAAAAGCAGCCTCTGCATTTTAGTCTTTAATCAAATTATATTAGTCTCAGCATCACAATTTAAAATTTTTGACTATGACTTTTAAAAGTCAATCTGTGTAACATCCTTTTCATTTGTATTTTATTCACTTTTGTTGTTGGGTTAGAGTTTGTATGTTTTAAGAGGTGATATAGAAATAAATTTATATATATAATGTATTCATAGTCATTCATAGATACAAGTGAAAAGTTCTCTGTGATTTCTATGTTACTTCGTGAATGTGTATATATGTATAAAACATTAGCAAATTTCAATTTCAATGATTTCTTAAAACAGAAATAAAATTTCCTATTCTTTATTTATGCTTTCGTTTTTACTTTATTCTAAATGATTGAATTTCTTGGAAAAGTTTTGTTAGATTACATCAATATAATTGCTTTTGTACGAGTGCATGCAACTAAATTTTTCCTGTTGTATAATGAATACATTTTTGCAAGATAACTATCAAGGTGTATAGTTAATCTTTTAGATTTTCTTAAATATGAATAGATTTCTTAAAATAACACTTAAGAATTTTTTCAAGAATCTTGTTATATGTATTGATTAGAAAGTATACATAGTGCTGGAATGTTCTTCTGGCTTAAATGTATTAATAAGAGATTATATGAATTTGCATAAAATGTTGACTTCAATAGAAGTATTTTTAGAAATCTCTTTTTTAAAATTTATTACCATTAAAAGTATAATAACCTCAAGATTTAAATTAAATTTCAAAGAGTGGATTTCAGCACTGCGAGAATAAATACTGTCTTTCATAATAACAGCTGCGCAAATGATATAATGCTTTATGAAAGTTATTTATTACCACCAAACTACTGCCCTTCAAAATATTACAACGAACTTCTCAGAACTTCTATCTATCTCCAATAACCAGTGCCTAAAAGGGATGAGCCTGCCTTCAAGTGATGTGGAACCTCACTTCTTGAAGCCCCCAATCTATTTTAAATTTAATCCTGATCCAATACTTTGTCATACTGAACTTTTGACCAGGATGTGTGAAAAATCAGAGAGGTCCCAGCATATACTATACAAGTGGCTCTGAAAACTATTCAGAACATTCCACATTCAGCACTGAAAATGTATACTAATGGCAGTAAAAGTGACATTGATATTTCTAGAAGTAGTGTACACATAGAGATATTTAATTGTACAATTTACATTATGACTAAAAAGACTGACTGCTGTTCTGTTTTTAGGTCTGAACTTACTGCAATCTATAAGGGCCTAAAACATATTGACATGTTCAGGGACATTTGGGTTTTTAACAGTCATGTCTCTATATCAGTGGTGCACACAAAAGGGAGGGGGGTCTGTACTCTCATTACCCTAGTTTTTTTAAACTGATTATAATCCTAAGTACATAGTACTACTGGTAATTTTCTGATTTTTGTTCCCGACAATCGATAAAATCAAAAGAATATATTTGGCGGTGTATTGGGGTATGATATGAAAAGTGAACCCCTCCCCTTGAAAAATACCTGTGTGCCACAGCTCTATACACTTTCAATGGGTACCTTTCTATATAAGACTTGAACAGTAATGAGGCAGCTGAAACCTTGGCCAAGACTGCCTCTGCTGACAATTTGTATGAAGACATTATATTGACCTATAATGAAATCTCAAAAAATGGAATTAAATGCACTTTTGAGAATCCCACTTGGGGGGGGCCGCGGGGGGGGGGGGGGGGGAGGGGGGGGGGAGGGGGTGGGGTGGTGCAGAGGTCAAACGTGGCTGGG
>BMAV01007028.1:242099-267742 GCA_019973955.1 Trichonephila inaurata madagascariensis
TCGGAACAAGACCATGTTGGTCTCATCAACACAATATTCCTAGAAAACAACAAACAGCTTTCAAGCTTCTTGAGTGGCCATATCAAAGCTCTTACTTTCCAACAAATTTCAAGGTTCTTTACAGTGTGTTTTTGGTGCAAATCAAATTAGTCTTCTCTCGCTCATATACATGTTTGGTTTTTGCAATACCCTATTTTATTTCTCCACTTTATGGAGATGGTGTAACATATCTATATTGTCTGGGATTAAAAAAAAAATTAAATTTTCTTTGTCTAATAATTAAAAGAAAATATACTATTATAAGCCTTATGTGTAAAGCATTTTGGTTAAAATAATGTATTGAAATTTTGCTTGTGAATTATGTAATTTTTCTTTGTGCAGAGAAAATAACTTTCATTTTAAAAAAAAAATCCATACACATCCAACTAAAGTGTTTTGTAAAATAAAATTTAAGGGTACTGTAATCAAATAGTCTTTCAGTTATTCAAAATTATTTTAGAGTTTCTAAAATAGTTACTTCATTAAATGTGTAGGGTAAAAAAATTCTCATATGTTGATGACACAAAATATTTGAGGAAAGTTAACTGAATTTGAATATTCCTAAAATTTTTTCAAAAAACATACAACAAAATGTCTTGCTTTATATCTTTAATACAGACAGAAGTTTTAACAACTTTATAATAGATTTCAACTTTATAATAGATTTGTTCTTGTTTACATGTATACAATTGGAATAATACATCAATTTTTTTCAATATATAATAGAACAGATTTTAATGACATACATAGTGCAGATATACATGATCCAAGACTACATTTTTATAACTGCATGAAATAACTGTCTTCTAATTTTGGCATCCAAGCTATGTAATTCATTGAGCAAGATTTTGATTTTCCTAACATTTATTTTTAAATATCTACATTGCTTCTTTAAAGAGCTGACATTTAAGTGTAGGCCTAATATTTATTGTGAAATGGTACATAAACACTTTATATGCATCTCAATCGACACAAAGAGTTATTCACTTCATCAATAAATTAAAAAATTTTGTCCCAGAAACACAAGCTACAGATGCATAATGTGTACACCTTAATTTTTTTTGTGTAATTAGGAATTTTTGATCCATTTAATAAATTACATAATTCAGCTTGTGAAATTGATTCTGAAAAAATAATTGATTGCATTAAAAAATATATGTACTGTTCACAATAAAAATTATAATTTTACCTTTGATGAATTGTTTATACATCAAGTATAGGATTTTTTTAAAAATCACTTCCTGCTCATTGCACTTCTTAAATAAGTTTTATATTTACAAACAAGCAGCTTAAAAGAATAATACATTATATGCAAAGAAAAGTTATAGCCACTAAGAGGATATATTCATGGTTTTAAGTATCAAATTCAGTGGTGTAGCTACCAATAGGCTAGGTGGTGCTGTGCACTGGGGCCTTCATGCTGAAGGGGGCCCTCGGACCACCAAGCAAGTCGAACTTGCAATAATTTCTTCGAAATGTAAGATATAAATATAAAAGGTTTCAACACAACTATAATCATGGAAATTCAGAACTTGTACAGGAATTCCCCTAAATTCTTTCCATTGTTTGTTCAGTGTTGCGAACTTTATTTATTGAAAAGTTTATATTGTTTTGAATTTTTTTCCTTTTTCTATTAACTGTTACTTGAAAAATCTTACCATTCTTATATTATTACATCTTAAAAACTTACACAAGAGAGGCAATTCCTTCCTAGTTACATTCTATTTTTAATAACATAACAATATGATTCATAGTAACGTAGTGTCCTGTTTCAGTATTTCGCAATCTACTCCTATCTGCAGTAGACTTATGTAATTTTGTCCCCTCTCCTTTGCAGAGGTGTTTTTTAAAAATAATATTGCATTCTATTTTTTTGTTCATGCATGTTTTTTGTATAATTTCCTGTCTATCTTGGTGGACCATTTTGAAGCTCTAAGCCCTCTTGTAGGCAAGTCGGAAAATATGTTTCCCCTGTCGACTGTAGTCAGATTTGTGTATGAAAGTCAAAACACAGAATGAGACATTAAAGATAAGACATAACTTTATTTTTGCACTTAAGTACATTGTGACATTTGTTACACCGCCTGATAATCTTCAAAAGTCCCCCATGATAAACTCAGGTCTTTGCATACGGTAGAAGCATTTTACGGCTATGGGCAAACAACAAAACAGAAGGTGAACCAGCAATACACCATCGGGTAGAGGTCGACCACGATCAAGCAGATGTAAAAAGTAGCCTAGGTTTCTCAGATCTGGTGTTCTGCTTTGGGTTGATTGATTGATTGAATATTAACGTCTCACTGTTCAGCTACACGAGGGCTTTTGGTGACAGACCACGTAATTTTGAACCATGGTCAAGTGACGTGGACGACACCTGAGCTGGCATCCCCCTCTCCTAACTACCACACCAACAAGAGGATGTTTCAGCTCTCGACAGATTTAACGTGCATCGCTGCCCTACACAGCGTTCTGCTTTTGGAGGACAATGGCAGACCTCATTGCGACTCTTGGTTGGGAGCACCTAGACCATCTGCCATACAGTTCTGATCTCACACTAAGTGATTTTCATCTGTTTCCGGCTTTGAAGAAAAATCTTGCTGGAAGGCGCTTTGGAAGCAACACTGAAGTCAAACAAGCTGTTAAATGCTTCTTCCATATGTAAGGCCCTGAGTATTTCCTGGAAGGCTTTTTGAAGCTTATCAAGTGGTATGACAAATGTCTCATATGGAAAAATAAAGTTTTATCTTTAATGTCTCATTCTGTTTTGACTTTTATACACAACTCTGACCACAGTCGACACGGAAACGTAATTTCCGACTCACAGTCGTAAATAACCATGGATTCCCCAACGATGTTTTGTAGCGTAGTATTACGTTTCTCCTTCCTTTTAATGTTAGTAAGTATTCGATCACATATAAAATGCAAAAATTATACAACTGAAATTAGATATAAAAAAAGGAAACCCATCAGTGCGTTTAAGAGCAAATAATGCCAAGAAAGAGAAGATAGTAAACAAAAATAGTAGCTTTATATATTAAAAATATTCATAAATTTTTACTTGATAAAATCCAACCAAGATAGGGCCCTCATCTTTTTTAGCACCAGGGCCTTTGGGTACCTAGCTACGCCACTTTTCAAATTGTGTGTGATGTTAAAAATATTTTGTGTGTCAAACAAATTTATTTTTCTTGAAGCGTGTTATAATGGACTAAATTCATGATGGGGTCACATGATAACAGCAATCACGTGTTTCCCATTGATTAAAAATTGACATACTAGTTGTTCAACTTGCAAAGTTTAGATAACATTTAAAATTTGATATGATTGGGTAAAGAGTTCACGTGTTATAATTCTTCAGTTTTCAAAATTAAAAAAATAATAAATACGTACATAATACGAATACTTTTAAATCAAGTGCATTTTGCTTAACTATGTGCAATATTATACTGTTGACAAACATGTACTTTCTAAAAGAAAGTTTCTGCAAAAAGCAAAAGTTGGCAACAGTGAAGCACATGCACTATTTGGCTGGAAATGCGTGATAATATTTATGATATAATTATAATGTCGCATTAATTTAAGAACTGATTGGCCGAAAGCACATGGCTCAGTTATCATGTGACTATGACGTCACATGAATTTAGTCCATTATGTTTCTGTTGCAAGGTTATTATATTAGCAACATCAGCACATAATTTTTTTATTATGCTTGCTGCTTTCCATGAAAATTTTCAAAGAAAACATCAGTTCATTCAAGAAAAAGCCAAATTGCGCAGTCCCCATGATAAACGGCAGATTCACAACTGTCATCTTAATGATTTATGATGCTTAAATTCTTTCTTGAATTCCTCAAACACAATCAACTGCTAAAATATTACTTAGTTTTTACATATATCAGTTTTTCTTTAATCCAATAATTATAAGAGAAATTGACTTAAAAAATTTATTAGTGGAAGCACAGGCAGTTGAAAAGTGGTCATGAAATTTATTAGCAGTAAACAGCTTCTTGGTGGCTAAAAAAAGGTGAGTACTCCACAATATAAAGGCTTTATCATTGTACAGTGTCATTTTCTTATATAAAAAACAATACTTAATGGATATGAGCATTTGAAATGACTAAGATATCCACACAGAATAAAATATTTCAGGGTAGTTTACATCTTTAGCAGCAATTTTTCTCTATTGTATAAATTTAAAGGGAGGACCATTTAAATAAGATTATTTATCAGTCTATTTTTACAATATGTACAAAAAAAAATTGTAATAAATTTCTTTTTTAAAAAAATGGAAAACATTCAGCAAAGTTACCACTTCCAGCTGAGTATATTTATAAATTAATGTATCCTTTTATAATTAAAATTTACTTACAAATTGCTAGATATTTAAAATTTGCTTTAGTTTTAATGAACTGATGTTTTGCATATTTTCCAAAACAAGTTTGTTATATAAATTGCGAAGAATAAAAAGTTATTGTGTGATATGATTTATTACTTTGAGTAATCTTACTATTTTATGAGACATTTTCTCCATAAAATGTATCAAATGTGAGGTATTGAGATAAATGACTATTTTTTAAAAATGTTAACTACAGAAATCAGGAAAAATATATAATCCTGTAACTATTTATTCAATTCAAAATGTTTTCTTTACTATTGCAGTCAAAATATATGTTGTGGTTCACCTATATAAAAATTTGTCTTTTTTTTTTTTAAATCGAAAATTAATTTTTAAATTTTACACAAGACATTTATTTTTAAATAACTAATTAAGCATGAATCTTAAAAATTTATAAAAATGTTTAAATGACAGAGAGAGAATCATCTATGAATAGATGACTACTTTTCATGAGAATTTATATAAAAGTAAAGAAATCTCCTTTACTTCCAAAAACTTCAAGTTATTGCATTCTCTTTTATTGAAACAAGGAAATATTGCTTTGAAATAAAATTTATTTCAAATAAAAAAAAAGTGCACTTAACTTTTTAATAGTAATTAAATGATTTTCCTTATGTAAAACATCTTTGCAGTTGAGATTCCCAATATCTTTCTTCCACAATGCATACTTCAGTAGAGAAAACTGATATTTTCGACATTGAAATAATAAATAAAAAAATTAAATTATTTTATTTCAGTCAAATTTGTTTATACTTGATGTATAAGGAAATATATGATAGGAAAGGAATTATCTGATTTTTTACTTAAGATGTATTATGACAAAACTACTGCTAACATTCTAGCTGGTCCTCATACGAATTTTTAACTAAATAAATATTCTCAGTCTTGAAAAGTATTCAAAACACTAGTCTATTTATGCAGTCTTCATTTATGTGAATTTAGTTTCAATGCAGTTAAGATAAAAAAAAAAAAGGAAGCTCAGATTTCAGGCTTTAAGTGAAAATATAAATTTGGAAATTTATTAATCAATCAAGTAAAGTAATCTGCAATTGCGAAGTGAATATTAATAGTACAGTAAAAAATATGAGATTGAATAATGGCATCAGCAAAAAGAATTCTTTATAAAATTATAACTTAAGTTAAAAAGTGAAATTCAAAAATATCCAGACATTAGAAATAATAAAATTAAATGCTATAATAATAAAAAAAATTTAAAAAAAAGCTTTTTGAAGCCAATAAATCTTTTAACAGCTTATTGTTAAAAGAATCCTTATTTTAAACTACTTTTTAAGATTCCGTTTATTAGCACAAATATTGGGATTATACCATACATAAATATGTGAGAACATAAACATTTTAGAACACTTTTATAGTTTTAATTAATTTACTAGAAAGAGTTATCTTAAGGAAACGTATAACCTTTGTTAAAATAATTAAAACATGTTTAGTAATATCCCTAAGTTAAACTAAGGCATTTTTTTCCCCTGCATTTGCATTTCAGTAATAATTTATATTCATTCAATAAATCATTTGTTTTAAAAATAAAGAGTGTATAATTGTATTAAACTAAATTTCTTTGGACATGACTAATATCTAAAGAAAATTATTTGTTAAATAGATGACAAAACTTGATATTCGGTTTATGCTTTTGAGAAATTTCAAGTATGCATCAAAATCTTCATATTGTGTGTTTTTTCTCTTCTTTCTTTTCCAAATAAACTTACAAAAGTCTTCATAAAAAATGTACAGTACTTCAATTCTATATAACATTATAAAATATAATACTTCATACAATAAATATTTTATGTTCCACTATAGCAGGGGTGGCGAACCTTTATAGAGAAACGCGCTATTTTTTTTAAAGAAATGTTTGAGGAGGTATAGGCGTGCCATCAAATATAATTTTGGATTATTGGGAAAATATTAAAATTAAATACTAACAACCCAAAACTATTTAATACGAAAAAATACATTTTGCTCTGTATAGTAGTAAATGTTTTAGATATACCTGTAATTAACTAAAGTAACCTTAGTGTGACTTCCGTTGTTGCAGATTATATGACAACTTATATTAGGACTGTAAGATGTTACTTTGAGCAGAATGCATGCTGAATTGGAGTCATCTGTCAAAGCAGTTTCTAAGTGAGTCTTTCTGTTATTCATCTCTAAAAATATAATGACTCACAGGCATAAGTAGATGAATGTATGGTTAAAGTAGCATGAGCCAACTTCTTCAAACAATTAAATATGACTGAAATTGAATTCTATGTTTCGAAAATTTCATTACTGGCATTTATACTTACATTTATTGTTAATCTTTCGTTTTCTCAATCAACTCCAACTTTTTCCTTGTTTCAATAAATTTCTGAATCCATATTGAACTAGACTAGAAATCAATCAGTTGCAATTCAAATTCTTCAATTTCACAACAATCAAATTGGGGCAAGTTCAGTTTATCAAATGAAGTCACATCAAAGTAAAAAATAAGCTTAAGGGTTTCCAAGAATTCATGAAACTGAGAAAACCTTTACCTGAAAATTTCTTGATTGAAGAATTGATTACAGAAATATAACACATAAAATCATAAATATAACACAAATTTTGAAATACAGTTGTATCAATGAAATTGACTATACTATGCATAGACAAACTTTGCATTTTTAGCAATTGAAGTCAACAACGTAACTAAGGCAAGGCAATAACAAATGAGTGTGCTCCCCATGACTAATCACTTGCGTTTACTCGTAATACATAGTAAACCTTGTTATTTTGAACTAATAATGCATTAGTGGTATTGATTAGTGGCATGCCCAAAATATTGTGTCAGGTGTCATCAACAGCACATGTGCCATTGGTTCGCTATCCCTGCACTATAGTATATAATACTTATTCCTCGTTTTTTTAAAAAAATAATATGTTATGTTTCAGTTCTGTGTATCATATAACATATTGCTTAGCAACTATTGCAGTTTAAATTCAGAATATTTTTAGGTTAAAATATATGTTTTTTTAAAAGTACACTATAAGCAGTTTTATATACATAATAAAACAGGAGCATCATAGCACAAAACTTTTCCTCGGAGGTTTTTATAACCATGGACGGATAAGTTTAATAACATAAATCTCTCAAGAGAATAAAATTTTTGACTAGATTAAAATATTAAGTACCACTCTTGACTAGATTAAAATAACAATTGTATAATATAAATAAATATCAATATGGTAGGAATGTATATATAAAGCAACATATATATAAACAATATCATTGAGCAAAACAATCTGCTTAGTCAAGATTCTGTATATCAGGGTGTTGGTTTACACTTCAACAAAAATTTGGATTTAATTTCTATAAAATGATTGGTTTAAGCTTCAATTAAAAAGTAAAATATTTTTACAAAAACCTTAAACTGTAAAAATATTTAGAGTGTAGGAACAACTGAGATTCTTTTTTTTTCCTCAGACTGACAATAGATTTTTTTCCCTCCCTTTAACAATATTGTTAAAATAATTTATTTTTAAAAATAACTATATTTATGGCATTTAAGAGATTCATTGTACTTAAATAAATAATAACATACAAAATTCTTAAAAGTGACACATTATTTGTTTAAACATATTATTTTACAGAAAATTATATTATTCACATTCAGTACATTAACTTTATCTTGCAAGTAAAGCATTCATAAAGTCAGCCAATATTTTTAATAACTTCATGAAATATCAATTTTATAAGATTAATTTAGTTTTCAAAAAATAATCACAAAAATAGACATATTTTAGCTAATTAAATGTCTTTCAATCTTTACACAATAATCTCAATTAGCATGAAAAGACTAGAAAACTGTGATGGCAATTAATTTGAATATTTATAGTACAATACTAATTAAGCAAGATTGAGTTTCTCAAATCTTATGGTACAAATTTAATAAATAGATGCATGCAGTGAAATAGACAAGACAGATGTTTAAATTACAAATGTAAAATTTACATCATTAAAAGTTTTAATACATGTACTATGAAACATAACAATATGAATTGTCTGATTCATGTTTAACACTCCTTACAAGAACTAAGTTAATCAAGATGGAATATAATTTTTTTTTCTTACTGTATTGCCAGATTTTATGGAGAAGGTGCAATAGGTATGCAAAGCATAAAGTGACAATAAAGCCCAAATAAAAAAAAAATGTATAATAGTTGAATGCTTCAGAAATATTTTTAACTATTAATTTCAGGTTGGCTCATCAATGAAAAAAGATCTAAACATTACAACTATACTCCAATTTAAAAATAAATAGCCAATCCAACTACTTAAAAACCAACACCCTGAAAGGAGCAATCAAAAATATATATCTTACTTGTGAAAAAGTAACATTTTTTTTCTCTCTATATTGCAGTTCATGTACACCTTTAAATGCTTGTGCATTGATAAACAATCTCTATGAGTCCAGTGGATGGTAATGGGCATTCACTAATTTGTTGAAAATGGAAGGACTGATCTGAGATGACCATGCTTGCTCAGTCATTGCTTTCAGGAATAATCGCATCCCCAACAATTAAGGAATGAATGATTCCTTCTCTTTTGTTGCCACTACTCACAGCTTTAATGTAAGCATTGTAGGGACCCAGAGCAAAATGAGTTTCTGTACCTTCTTCAACAAATTCACCCTATCAAGTTACACTTTGTTTAGTAATGTTAACAAAACCACACACAAGACTAAAAAGATTTTTTTATTCTTTAAAAAGGATTTTATCTTAGTTTTTTTTCAATATAACAGATCTGTGTTAAATTAATTTTTAAAAATAATAATTTTTTTGGTACTTGCAAACTATTGCAACCCTATTGGCGACATTGAATAAAACCTACATTCTATCGCAACCACACTGACAACATTGAATAAAAACTGAATTCTGAAAGCAGAATATGTTGACAGGAATATGGAGCTTGTAATCAAAAATACTAAATGAAAAATAATAAGTAATCATAAATAAATATTAATAAAAGAAAAAGAATAATTAATTTTATTAATTAATTTTATTTTATTATTAATTTTATATCATATTATTTTTATAAGAAAGAATATTATTAATTTTATTATTTAAGAATTCAATAAATCCCAGAATTGCATTTTAATTTTTCCGCTTATCATATCAATGAACAGTTAGGCTTAGAATGGTGGCAAATGGAAAAATATGAAACTAAGTACATGGTTGCCAATTCAGCAACTATGACCTTGTGCAAAATCAGGGTTGCTAATTTGATGAGTTATCTAGAAAGTTGGCATAGTTGCGATAGTACATAAGTACCATTTTTTAAAAATAAAATATGCTATTTTCATTATAATGGGATTAAAATATATCAAATGAGAAAAGAAATTTAGCAAACAAATGAAAGCATCACCTGCATAGAAAACTTAAACTGCAGATATTTGAATTTAATTACAACTAAAATTGATGAAAATTATTGAATTATTGGTGTTTCATGAATAGTTATATTCAATGTATCAGAAAAAGTAAGACACTTACTGCTGTTTCCATTTTTTCTCCATTAACCCAAACATCAAGAGTGTCTTTTTCTGATAAATAGGTA
The DNA here is from genome assembly GCA_019973955.1 of Trichonephila inaurata madagascariensis. Classification (NCBI taxonomy): domain Eukaryota; kingdom Metazoa; phylum Arthropoda; class Arachnida; order Araneae; family Nephilidae; genus Trichonephila; species Trichonephila inaurata. Next base: position 252,124 of record BMAV01007028.1, read on the forward strand.
AATCATTAGCATTGAAATAAAACAAATATTTATAATTTCACATATTATGAAATGACAATAAAGAATTTTAAATACTTCTTTACAATTTCTGAAAAAGTCTCTATAAGAATAGATAATTAAAGTTATACATACACTTAATACAACATAAGTTTGTTAAATTTATTTTAAAATAAGGTTTTGAAAATATACAACAAATTTCAGTAGAAAACATTTTAAAAAATTCTACTAATAATTTTAAAACAGTCCTCAGGAAAGCAAAACTGAGAGAGCAATACAAAATAAAATCTTTAAAATAACAATCCTTTCTATAAATGGAAAATCTCTTATTAGGGGGCTAATAATCCAAATGGCAGGAAAAATTAATTTTAACTGTAAAGTCTCATAAATGTCACATTCTATAATGAAGTTGAACTTACTTAATAAAATATTTTTTAATCTGTATTAAACATAATAAATAATTAAATCAATTAAAGTAACTTTATTGTGCAAAAAGAAAAGTACAATTAAGTAGTTCTGAAGAAAATCATACATTTAATAAGAAAAATTCTACATATAAGCTAATAAAAACCATATTCATAATATATATTCAAAATAAATTACCATGAATAGAATGTCAATGAAAAATATAGAAAAGAAAGCAATATTTTTTGAGTAAATTTTACTAAAGTCTAAGAAAAAAAGAAGATAATTGTTAATAAAGAATATGTTGATTTGTACATACATTTTGCAATAAAATAATTTCAGTAACTTTATATTTTGCAAAAAAAATTGTATATATATAAAATAATAATGTATCTAACTGACAACGAGGAATTACTGTAAAAATACTAAATAGCAAAAAAAATTAGTTTGTACCTAAATATATCTTATTTATTTTAATGAATAAAATATATGATTCAAGTAGATCTATGAGAAAATTTAAATGAAAATTCATCAACAGTACATAGTAAAGTAACATTTATATTTTTAATGAGAAAATATTTTCACAATAACTTGTATAATCGGGATTATTTTTTTCTGTCATTTAGAATTTTATTATTTATAACATTTGAAACAATTCAAAATTAATATTGCTATATTTGGCAGCAACTATAAAACCTTTCAAAATCAGTAAAATATAAAATAATACAGTTATAAACAGGATTTCGGATGTTCTCTCAGTAACAATCAGATAAAGTAAAGAAACTTTAGATCAAATACAAAAATACATACCCAAAACTATCCTGGTTGGTTCATTATCAACATCTACAATCCAGGTTTTCAAGATTTTTGACTGGTTCTCTTTAAACTTTTTGTATTGCTTTCCATTAACTATTAAAGAATATTCAAATGATAAACCTTTTGCAGGATAAATTATAATGGAGCAATTGTTATTGCCAAGTTTGAAGTTCTCATGACCAACTAACTTGAAGAGCCATTCACGTTTGAGAACTTCCTACAAAAATTTCAAAAAAAAATCTGTAAATTTTTTTTTAGTAATAAATACTGTACATAACTTTTTAATTTTCAAGTTCAACTATGCAAAAATCTTTTTAAAATATTAATGCAAGTCATTAAGTTAAACTCAATATCATAAGTATAAATATAAATATTGTCATGATTTACAACATAGAAATTCTAAAATTCATTCACACTTTTTAAACTGAATCATCACTAATTTTAAAGAACTCATATGTGATGTTATGAAAACTGTTTACAAGCTTATAATTTAACTAAAATAATAAAATTATGCATATTGATGCAATAGTTAAATTTTATATGATGCATTCAAATAAAAACTGCCAAGAACTGATGATCATCTCATATAATGCACATACCTAAAAATAAAGAGAATATTTATACTCAAATATACAATAAATTAAGCTGTGTTACCTTGAATGATATTACCAATTTACAATTAATATTAAGAACAATTACTCCCTCATTTTTTTTTTTATTTAGATTATAAGTTTTCTGAAATTGAAAAACATAACAAATTATAACATTGACATAAGTTTTGTTAACATTGTTCATGCCTTTAAAAGGGTATATGAGTCAAAAAGATTTCATACCTTTTTCATATTGTAACCTTTTATGAAAAAACACATAAAAACTAAATATTGCACTTTAACTTTTTAAATTAATAAAGATTATAAGTAAAAGCATCTTTAAGTTGTTACATAAATAATTGAATGCTTTTTTTTAAGGCAAGATTCATATTGCATTTTATTAGTACTTTACTGTTTTTCCCATACGTATATGAAAAGTAACAGTCATTAATGACTTTATAAAAAACCTAGGTTGAAAGCTAATAGAGTCTATTTTGTTCATAAGTTATAACAAAGGGAAGCATTTTATAAAAAACAAAATGAAAAAAAAATAACTAAGCACCTAAGGCCATTCAACTACTTCTAACCTAGATTATAATATTTGACTTGCTGATTTCCACAAAATTCAGTTATTTGGAAAATACAGTTTCATAGAATGCTTATTCTAGTTTTCTTCAATGTAAGGTAAATTACATTTAAAAAATACTAAGGGTCTAAGAAATTCAAAATTTTTTACATACCATTAAGATTTCTTATTGCAAAAAAGATGTGATGGGGGGAAAATGTATCAGTAAAACAGAAAATAAATAAAAAGAATATGTGTTAAACCATATACTATGTGTACACTAAATATTAAGTATATTTTACCTTTGGATGAATTCTGTATTTAGCAAATGATAAGCAGTGCTTATTATTCCCACCAAAGACATATCTGCAGCATGCTTTGAATAACACAATTTATTCACAAACTTAAAAATCAATGTTGATTAAGTTTTGAAAACAAGTGGCATGAACATAATATTGTTCTTTAAAAAATATCCTAATGTTATTCATGCACTAGAGAGCACCACTTAATTTCACTGCATATAAATGCATAATTACATGTATTAATTTAAATTAAGCTTTAATTGCCTAGTTAATTAAACATAAACAGTCTATTTATTGTATTATATTTGAACTATACCACTCAACAATTGGTATGTTTTAGATGTTACATGAATACTATAGAATTAAAACTAGAGATCAGGATAGTCGAAAAGTTAATTATTCTCTTACAGAAGAGGGAGGGAATGGAAGAGCAAGTGGTAACCTCTTCTCAAGCAGGTCACAAACAGCAAAGGAAAGAAATAAAAGCACTTAGACTGCCCAGAGTAAGAAAAAATTCCTTTTCTTCACAGTCATCTAACACAAGCAAAACATGGGTATGGACTGGCAAGTTAGTGGTTCAGATATAAAAATCATTCCAAGATCAACAACATGTACTGAAGTGTGGTTATCTAATGGATCATCAGGATACATTGATTGAATGCTCAAGAGCAGGGGTAGCCAAACTTTTTGATGCCACAGACCAGTAAATTCATAATTTAAATCCTGTGGACCACTAATAGGATTTTTTAAGTATTAAATATATTTATAAAAGAAATTGTGACCTAAGGAACACATAAAATGTACCTAAATTAATTTTATCCCAATAAATATCAAATAAAAGAAAACAGGCTAATGGTTAAGATTTAAGATCATACCTGTCTTAAAAAAAACACCAATATACAAAAGAAAATACACACAAAAACTTCCTTAATAACCCAGCTAATACATTGAATATATTTTATATTGAACTCAATAACTCCATAAGTCCACCTTTAAATGCTTCAACTGATATACATATGCGACATACAGGAGAGTAAAACATTAGAAGAGTGCAAAACGAGATGAGACAAAACATGTAGCTAAAACAATGCACCTACAGCAGTACGACCTATTTACTGTGGCGTTATTCAATGAAGTAGCGTTTTTATAACTTTTCACGCATTATTATGAATTGAATTATATTTCAATGCACTTTAAAACATAATGTGATGTAAGTAAGTATAATCCACATTTTTCGGAGACCAGCGAAACTTTCCAGCGGACCACCACTTTGCCGACTGCTGCTCAAGAGGATCTAATACAATTTATTTACACATTTAAAAAATAATGTTAGTTAAGTTTTGGAAACAGCCTCTCAATAAGGGTCATGAGCATTTATGAGACAAAGGATGATGCAAGTCCCAAATAAGATCAGTTGCTGATTTGAAAACGAGAGTCTGACGATGTTACTTTTTAGGGTATGTGCTTTCACTTTTTGTCTCCCTTGAAAAATCGATTAAACCATGCCTTCAAAGAAAAACATAAGAGTTAGAACATTTTCTACTGGACACAGCCAAAATCGCCATTGGTCCCCAGTCATCTTTTATTGAGTGAAATTTGACATCAAAGTTAGAAAATTTCCCATGATTACCTTGTCTGGTTTCTCAGATTTTTTTAACCATGTAAGGCAAAAAGTAAACCTCCCTTACAATTAATGTGTAGGAGTTGTCTCATTCTGGATGCATAAACATGAAAAACCAAGTGACCACACAAAAATTGCACTCCCTACAAAAAATTAATATGATCCTTAACAGAAAATTAATTCTGAAGTGGGGGTTGCCACAAGCTTAAAGTTAAAAATTTATCACCTAATTTATATATATAAATAAAAAATACATGTATAATTTAGAAATGCTCTTACTATTGAAGAATTTCATTAAATCTAATTTAATCTCTCATATATCTAACTGGAATAAAAGTTAATAGTATATATATATGCTTAAAAATAAAGTAACACAAGTAGCACTACACCAGTGGTCTTCAAACTGTGTTCCACGGAGCCCTGGAGTTCCACAAAGCATACCTAGGGGTTCCTACGAGTCCCAATAAAAAATCAAAAAGAAAATTATAAATGCGTATATGAAATGCATTTGTGCTCTCTATGAAGTTTGTATAACCACAAGTATCTCAAACCTATCTCAGTCATTAAAACTGAAAATTTTATATAAACTTTATTTGTTATGCTTTTTAAACTTTTATTATAATTAAATAAAAATTTTAATTTCTTTTCTTTATATGTACTATTATGAATATTCTATTGTTTACTATTCAGTATTCTATGAAATAATTTTATACTTGTTAGTATAGCATTTTATAAACTACCTAAAAATACTGCATATAGTGCGCACCTATACTTTCAAGCTGCATTTTTTTTATTTTTCAGTATGTTTGCCCTATAATGTGCACCTACTTTTTACAAAGAATCCTGAAAAGTGCATATGCAATGCTGTTATGTTTTGAAGCCATTTATTCAAGGTATTATCCCAAAAGCTTTAGAAAAATTAATATATTTCTAGAATTACAACCTTTAAGTTCAAAAGGAATGTCATTTCTTTCAAATAAACATTTCAATGTATGTTGAAGTCAAACTTTTTTTTGTGCTTATCTCTTTTTCTTATTTTTAGAGCTCTCATTTTCATACCCAGCGTATAATACGCACCCTTGAATTTCGATCTTATTTTTTGTGTTAAAAATGTGCGTTATATGCCGGATTTTAAGGTAAATGGTTTTCTAATAGAAAATACACCTTTTTCCATTTGTGGGGGAACACACGTGTAATAGAAGAGGGAACAACTTATTGACATACCAACTGATTTGATGTAAAAATCCAAATGTAACCCTCCAAGCGGTCTGCACGTAAAATTCCGCCATTCCAGATATGCTTTTTCTGCCTTCAAGCAAGATTCCCAAAAGCGGCCGAGCCGCATTCTTAAAAATATGGCTCAACTGCTTTTGAGAACCCCACCTGAAAGCAAAAAAATATGTGTGGTGCATTTTTGAAGCATCTCCAGAATGGCAAGACTTTAAGTGCAGACCGCTTAGAGGGTTAAGCAAGAAGAGCTCCTAAATTTTAGGTTACAAACTCTCTTTCTTACAGAATGCACAGGATTTCTCCCACAGCTATAGACATTTTAATGCCATTCTGAACAATGCATTTAAGTAGAAAATATTTCTCAACATGAGCAGCTACAAAAACAAACTGTAAAAACTAATTAAATGTAGAATATTAAATGCAACTGGAAATAATTAAAATAGATCTGGACTTTGATAGTTTGTGAAAAAAAATGTAAGCACATATCCCAGTTACTAAATATAATGCATGGGTAGGGACATTTGGATTATAAATTTATATTATTAATGAGTAAATCATACTAAAACTTATTTAATAACAAATACAGTACTTTTTTTAATTGCCTTTACATAAAGTAATATAACATTTTGATCTACTTTAAATATTATTTTAAGATATCTTCTAAGTGTGTGTGAAATGGGGTTCCCCGAAGTACTAAGGGTTCTGAGGGTTGAAAAAGTTTGAAGACCACTGAACAAAAAATTTAAACTTACAACTAGTCTTTAAAAGATATAATTATATCATAAGAATTCAATTTTTAGACAATTTAGTTAACAACAGTCACACTCTCAGAATTTTGTGCCATAGAAAAAAAAAAAATCAGAATTGGTTTCACTTTTAGATTTTGGATGTGAATAAGTAAAAATTTTGACATGCAAGTAGGTTTGATAGCACTTTTATAAATAATATTTTTATAATCAATTATTTAATTATAACAGTCAAGTAAATATAATGTAAATGAAAAGTAAACTAAGAAATGTAATCAGAAGTAAAACAGAAATTTAAAAGATCATATGATTAAAAATAATTACATGCTAAATTACATATTTAGAATAATTATTTCTGATCAATATATTTTCAAATTCATTCTGTAAATATCAACCCCTAATTAAATTTTAATTAACTCAGTGGCACAACAGCCCATGAGGGCCAAGGTCTACTGTGCCCCACTCAGTTTACATGACCTTGGGCCCTGAGTTGCAAGAGCAGATGTTCCGGTCAGGTGGTCAGTCTAACGCGAAACCCCCGCTGTTAAGTTCCCAAACAAGCTTGGTACTCATTTATCGACCCACTGAAGGGATGAAAGGCTGAGTCAACCTTGCCCAGCCTGGGAGTTTGAACCTCAGACCCATGGAGCAACACACAAACCACTCAGCCAGTGAGTGATAAATTTTTTTCTTAAACATAAAAAGTGATCTCAACAATCACATGCAATAAAATTAATACATCACATAATAAATTTTAAATATACACATTAGAGTGATCAACTAATTTACTCTGAAAAAAATCATACTTTGCCATCGACCCTGACAATACGTCTGCCTGATGTTGTGCCATGTTCAAACTCTATCAAGTGCTTTTGACCATTTAATGTGATATCCCATACACCAACTACTTGAGACATATTGACAAAGCAAACTGAAATTAAAAATAACAACAGTAGCTTAAATATAGTCATTATAGAATGAGAGAAAGAGGCAGTTAATATTTAAAAAATCATTTATTATTTACCATATATAGTTTTTTTTATCATAAATATAGCTAGTAGCCAGTGGTGTAACGGAGAACATTTCCCCCCCCCCCCCTGCAAAGTCAGGTTTTGGGCCCCCAAGTTGGATTTTATATGGGGTAGATACTAGGCGGCAATCAGGATTTCAGGCCCCCTAGAACCCCTGCCTTCTGCAACGCCAGGATGTACGTTACGCCACTGCTAGCAGCAAATATAAATTGCATGTTTATCAAAATATTTAAATCAACAATCATTTTTTATCAGAATTTTGATACTCGTGTATTAACGTCACCACAGCCAAATTTGTGCCACACAAATCATGCAATGATATCATAACAGCAAAAGAAAGCAACAACAAAATCATATTCCTATGTTTTTTTATTTTAAAAAAAGCAATCAGTCGGAGATTTTGATAAAAATTTGGCACAATTTGCATAGTGCTAATTTGGCTGCAGTGACATTAATACATAAGTAATCAGAATTTTTTGTACTAATTAATTATAATAAAAAGTCATAACATAAATAATTAATTCATTACTATTCCATAACAATATTTTATAATTTTTTTGCTCACATCACAATAACATACACAAATATTTGTATGGTTTTTTTTTTTTTTAAAAAAACTTTTCTTATACAATATAAATATTTTCATACTTTTTTATATCAATTCATAATATTTCATTGAACATTTAGACTGTATATAAAAGAATTTACAGTACTATGATATAACAAAATATACATAAATTTTAATCAAATTTTTGATCGATTGAATTATAGAATTTAAAATTTGTATTATCCCTATAATTTCCTAGTTCCAATTTTTAAGCTGCTCGTCTGGTTTAGTAGTTAGTGACACTGACTGCTGTGTCGTAGGGCCTGGGTTCGAATCTCGGAGTAGACATGGATGTTTGTAAATGTATAGTGCCTTCGCGGCAGGGGGGGTACTCTAAATAGCGTCGAGTCGCAAGTCTTCTCATGAGGTTGGTGGAAGGGGAAGAGAGGTGAGAGGCCCTGACTACTCCCAGGGTGTTGTCCCTCAAAATTGGGGTAAAAATGAGTCAAATCAAATATCACTTGTGTGGTGCTCAAAGCTAGGGCTAATGACAGGCATACAACTAGCCCCTTACCACAATGAATTTCGTGGGCCTTGATCTGATGTTACTGTCGATCAGGTGGCATAAGTAATAACAACAATTTTTAAGAAACTGATTACAATAACAGATAAAAAATAATTTTAATGGACATAGGTTAAAATACATTATATTCAATAGAGATTGAAAATTGATTTAGTTCCAAAGTCATTTTAATTTGCATCTATATTCTGAATTTTATAAAAATATAACATTTTTGCAAGATTGTAAAATACAGATGTAATTCATAATAATTCATTCTATTTACTTCCATACTCCAATGGCTCTTGCAGATGATCAAAAATATTGGAGGTTAAATAAATCAATGTTAAAAAGAAAGTTATTCAAACAATATTTTATCATCTAATAAGAATGAATAAATAATTAAAAAACAAATTGGAATCAAAATATTCTTAATATGTTCCATGTTTTAATAATTTTGAAATTATTTGGTTTTCAGATAAGACTGAGTTATTGATATATATACTATTGATTAACAATAGTAAATGATCTTGTAAGAAAAATATTTTTAGAATAGAATATTTCAAAACTAGAAATTAATCACTTTTTGTGAAGTAAAAAATTATTGAAGAAATATAGTGATATAGAAACATATTTCACAAATCAACAAATTTTAGAAAGAATAAAATATTTCATTATTCTCATTTTATAAAGTATATTAAATTTATCACTTTTCTTTGTACATTCATCAGTTAGAAAAACATTTGGAAACTTCATTTAACAATCTATTGTGCTTGATTTTTTCTATTTTACATAATTTTTTACCTAATTTTCAAAACATACAAATCAGTAAAACAATTAAAACGTATATTCTTTTACACATAAACTTTTTAATTTATAAGTTTCCAAAATATTCAGTAACTTAAAGTGAGCAATAAAGTTTAGAATTATGAAAGTATTTTCTAGTGAATCACAACGATTTGATTAAAGATTAGGGTTCAAGTGTAGTATAGGGGGGCCACTTGGCGCAGTCCATTTTTTTGGCGACTAAAAGTGGTCGCCAGGGTACTTTTTTCGGAATTATTTATTATTTATTTTATAATGAATTCGATATCTCACCATAACATGAAGATAAAAATCGCCAAATCCTAAGAAAAATAGCCAAATCCGAAGTGGCCCCCCTATACTACACTTGAACCTAAATTTTATTTTGTAAAATTGTATCAATAGGTTTTCTTTTAAAAATTAACCACTAGTCACACACTAAATACATAAAGATTAAATAACACACGAGTTAAAAAAATAGATTTATTTATTATTAAAATTAAAGATTATAATAAATAAAATTAGCAACTTAAATGCATTTAATTTAAATATCTAATATTCCTTCAAACAAAAAAATATTACCAAAAATTCAAAAAATTGTTTCTTTAAATAAACAAGTTTAAAGGGATAAAAAAAAATCAATACAAAAATAAATGCTTTAAAAATTCACGATTCTAGTAGAATTGTTGTCATGGTCACGATGACATAAAGAAACAAATAATAAAAGCCAGAATGCATTGTTAATAAGATATCAATATACGCAAAAAAATAACTCTAGGAAACGTTTTCCAACAGTTATAAATAATTTTCTAAAAAATCAATGATTTCTTACTCAAACTTAGTCTATAAAAATTTTAAGGTCGCATAAATTTAAATTTGTTTACAGCACAAACTGAAACCATCATACGAGTTGCCAGATAAAAAAATTAAACTTTGTTGTAAATATAAAATGAATTTGAAAAAATTTTTAATGACATAAATTTATGTAAAAATAAAGTGCAAAACGATACGCATTAAAAAAATTGATTACAAGATAGTTAAAATTTAATAATGAATTCAAAATGGTCTGAGACTCAGATCAATATGGTATTTGGGATCAAATCAGAACTTGGTATTGCGGCCAAATGAAACCCTACGATACACTAGCCTCAAATCAAAGTACATTAATGGCAGAGTAGTTATGCCATTGATCAGCCAAAAATACTGGATTGGAATTTATTCTGTTAGTTTTTTAAAGTAAAAAATTAGCAGCAGCAAGGAATATCATTGTCCGTATTTGAAAGTGGGAAGTAGTGTTGTAAGATTCCTGCCTTTTTTTCAGTTAAATTCGTGAGCTTGAAAATCAGTTTGAAACAAGGATTAAAATCCTGGTTTCACTTTGCTCAACAATGCTTCGTTTTATTATTATTGCATCATAATTTAGCACTCCTTGTATGAAAGCTAAAAATAAAATGCCATCTTGGGTATAGGCTTTAATATTTGACCGAAACTTAAGATTACAAAATATGTCACTAATATTCCTCATTTGAAACGTAAATTCAAACTAAGGCGTTTAAGTTGGTTTCGGAATAAAATTACTACACATTACAGAACTTTCATGTTAATTCAGAAAAATGCATTAAAATCAAATCATATTTAATTTTCAGATTTAAAAAACATTATTTTTCACTTGGGCCTAATCCGAATAAGTACCGATGTCCAAGGATGGCCCCGGAAGCCGAGCAACCAGAACCACAAACACGTGGATGGCATTGTTTCTACTGAATTTTAGATTAGAATTCTGATTCCATTAAAGACCAATCACACAGAAGGGCTAATGTATATTAAATCTGTCCGTGCTCAAAGTCATCTCGGTGGAATGGTGTGGAAGTTTGAAAAATAGGAGGCCAACTTAGATATTATTTTTGTCATTTGATCGTGGCTCAAAATTGCGAAATCTATCATCAATATACCTCTTATTTTTCGAAGTGGGACTTTAATAAACAATTCAATCAGTTTGAGAGGATGACCTCTACAACTGCTAAGATGATGACAGATTGTTTGAGTGAAAGAAGCCTCAGTTGCTAGGCTTATCTAAGGCTTAGCTAAATTACATTCTTTTCTGCCTCGTGAATATAACTAAATGGACTAAATTCATGATGGTCACATGATAACGGCAATCACGTGTTTCCCATTGATTAAAAATTGGCATACTAGTTGTTCAAATTGTAAAGTTTAGATAACATTTAAAATTTTATATGATTGGGTAAAAAGTTCATGTGTTAAAATTCTTCAGTTTTCAAAATTTTAAAAAAAATACTTACATTATATACGAATATTTTTAAATTAAGTGCATTTTGCTTAACTATGTGCAATATTATACTGTTGACAAATACTTACTTTCTAAAAGAAAGTTTCTGCAAAAAGCAAAAGTTGCCAACAGTGAAGCACATGAACTAATGGGCTTGATTCATGACGTCACATGATAAAAGCAAACACGTGTTTTCCATTGAATTCAAAACAAACATTAAACTAATTGTACTTGTTCCATTTGTAAAACTCAGATAAAATTTCAAATTTCATATTTGGTTAAAGATGTTTAACTGTTAGGGAAAAAAATTTCTTCAAAAAGATTTTTTTTAATTAAAAAAAGTCGTATTTTATGCTTATACTTTTAAATAAAATGCATTTTGTATACATATGTACTTTTTAAAAGAAAGTTTCTGCAAAGAGCAAAACTTGGCAACACCAGAGCGCGTGAACTGATTAGTTGGAAACACAAGATAGTTCTTATCGTGTGACTATGACGTCACATGAGTTTTTGAACTGATTGGCTAGAATCACACGGCTTTCCCTATCATGTGACTATGACGTCACATGAATCAACCTCATTGGCTGGAAACGCGTGATTATATTTATAATATAATTATGACGTTGAATTAATTTATGAACTGATTGGCCGAAAACACATGGCTCAGTTATCATGTGATTATGAAGTCATATGAATTTAGTCCATTAATTTTTAGAAAATCGATTTTTTTAAAAAAAAAAAAAAAATTGCAGACAGTAATAGTAAAAAATAATTTGAATTTTTTATATTCAGATTGAATTATCAAGTTGATTCTGAAAGCAAAAAGTCAGTTTAACCAGGCATTATTTTACAATTTTAAAAAATTAAGAATTTTCGAAGTCCTTTCAAACTTTTACAAAATGCTCAATTTTTAAAAAATTTTAGTCATTTTAAAAGATTTATGTTTCTTAGATTATTGCGAACAAGAGTTAGTATGGATTTGAAAATCTGTTCTCTTGTTGATTTTTAATAATTATTTTTCTAGATAAACCTAGAAAAAACATAAAAATTTTTAAAATATTAACTTCAGCATTTTTTTTAAAAAAATAACTAGAGATCTCAGACCTAAATCCATACTAACTTTTATAAAATGTACGTTTGGGAGTATCTACAAAAAATTAAGATTCTATCTTGAACAGAAAAAAATGTCTTATAGGGATTAGAAAACACCTACATCTTCAAAATTATAAGTCCGAGAAAAACGCATTTAAAGTTTGTAAAGGCTTAAAATAAAAACCTATAATGCGTGTAAAGTTCTAATTTTTTAATACGTTATTTTTCAACTTATGTTCTATATCAAAAAACACTATTTCAATTAATTGTAACTGAAAACAATTTTTTTAATTCAAAATATATTTTTGCATAATATTGATAGTGTTTCTTATGACGACAGGTTATTCAGCCTAATGTCAACAAATATTTTCACAAAAGTTTTGAAACACAAATCATTTATGTACAACATAATAATCATACTAACTTGTTAAAAATCACCAGGTTTGTGCATAAAATTTAATTTTTTTTAGTTTTGAATTGGGGAAGTTTGGGAAGTTTTAAAGTCACCCAACAAGAACTCAAATGCCATAAAATAGTACTACTATATGTTTACTATACTGCAGTTTGGCACATCATGGAAATATTCAGTTTTATATGCAGTACTTGCAGTCAGAATACTTGTATTCGGAAGTCTTATTGCAGCATCAGTGAAGGGTTGGTTTTTAGGTATATCATTTTTAATATTTATTCCGTCTCTTCCAAATATTGTTTCTCCTAGCAACCTGAGAAAATTTTGGCTGTGGTATTTTCTCAACAGGAAAATATTAATGAAAAAGCTTCTAAGTTATATAAATTATTTTTTAAAACAAATATTGGCCTTGAAATCAATCTTATTTAGGTAATTAAGAGAACTAAAAAAACTCAAAACATAGTGAAGCAGAAATGATTTTAGTTATGAAAATTGAAATTAATAACCATTTCACACTGGAAGAGTTGATTTCGTTCAAAAATATTTTTAATTAATTCAATTTAAGAGTAGAAAATGCTTTAAAAAAGGAAACCGAAACCAAAACCTAAGCTCAAAAAACTTCAAACTTAGATCCGGGGGTTCAAGGGTTTTATGCTATCCAGTCTTACAACGCAAGACACTTCTTCAGGAGCGATGGAAATTTATTACCGAAAAATGATCCTTAAAATAACGGATACAGAACTCAAATTCTCTTAGTTTGATCTCAGAAGGCCTTCGTACCTTCTACAGCGCTCAGATACAACTATCAATGTCTAAAATACAAACATGTTTAAGGATTATCCGCAAGCGCTCGTCCTATTCAACAGCTGAAGTAATAACTAATCACTGGTCGACTCTTCACGGTCAATCAATAGTCAAAACAATACTGACTCAGTTTCGGGAACCGGCTTCCTATTTATAAGCCTCACGGACCTTTCCCGGAAAATCTGCTTGCGTCATAGATCGTGATATTAATAGATTTCTCCGGCAATTTCCAGCAGAATCCATAGGATCACGAATTCGCCAAAATGGTCGACTCACCAACATGGTCCCCATAAATGATGCCAACTTGGCTCTATCGCCGATTTCGCCAAGCTTCCATTGAATCGCTATTATAATGTAAGGAACGGCGTTGCTTACATATATTATAACTTTGACATAAAATAAATACAACATAGAGTAATACAAACGTATTACACATCCAGATATAAATTATTTATACTACTTTAAACATTCATTACACTTAATTCGTAACAATAGCATATGCACAGACGATGTAAATATTCTTCTCAAATGTAAGAAAAATCATTCTCAAGCAGTTATACCCTAAAAAAAATTACATTTCGTTATTAGAAATTTGGCTTCAAAACTCAAAAGCAAAAGGAAATGTTTCTAAAACTGGTACTTCTCTTTTTACTACCTGCAGACCACTAACCAAAATCTTTGCTATATAAAGCACACACTGCATAGACTAGCTAAAGTTTCGAATAGAGCGCATGCAGAATATATTAACTACAAAAACTAAAAGTCATAGATTTCGGAGTTTCTAAAATAAAAAACAATTGCAAGTGTGAGTGCGGGCATTACTGCCTTCTACTTAAAATTATTTATCTTGTTTATGCATTTTTAAGTGAATTAATGTCGTTGTATGAGTGCATGATGGATGTTGGCGACGAAGCTCATAATTTGGCTTCTTGGCAGGGACGTAACTACCGCCGTATCAGCAGTATCAATGATACGGGGCCCCCAAGCTCCAGGGGCCCCAACATGTGTAACTACAGTAGCACTAACAGGGCTTTCATTTCTAAGAAAGGGCGCCGAAGGAGTTTTGATACGGGGCCCACTCAGAACTAGCTACGCCAGTGCTTCTTGGACAAATGTCAAGAAAATTCTACAAAAAATAATTTCCATATTACACTCCGGAAGATTCAGTTGAATTTTAATTGCCTTGTATCCCGTTATGCTGAGTGGTGATCGCGGTTAACCAGACTCGAATCTATCACATGACCTGAATGACTCACCACTTTAATGCATTACCTTTAGACTTCCGTAACTGTTTGATGACGGACGAGACTACAGCTGCCAAAAATTGCAATGAATGAATTCTAAATTGAAAATTATTTTTAATATTTCAATTCGCATTTTAGATTTTTTTTTATCAGACTTTTTCTCTATTCCACAGAATCATTTGGAGGGGGAGATGCTAGCTCAGGTGTTGTTTTCGTTATTTGACCTTGTAAAAAAATACGAAGTTCATCACCAATAGCCCTCGTGTTGCTTCAAAGTGCAGCATTGAATAACAATCTATTAATCCTAGGAATCAATAACAAAACAGCATATTTGTGTTCTGCTCAAAATTTTTGTTCATTATACTAATTAAATAGTTACTAATTTATGTTATCTTCACATAAAAAGTTAATTTTTTAAGTGTTAGTTATTAAATATACAAGAAATACTAAAAAAATAAAAGTACTTATGCTATAGAACGTGCAAAAAAAAAAAAAAAAATAGTGTGTCTTCATAACTATGTTTTTTTTATTTCTTGCGAAAGCTCATAGATGGCAGCATCAACATTT
>BMAV01007028.1:288263-303453 GCA_019973955.1 Trichonephila inaurata madagascariensis
CACCAACGGGAGGACGTTTCAGCTCTCGACAGATTTAACGTGCATCGCTGCCCTACACGGCGGGTCTTTAGTGGTACTGGGCTCGAACTCGTGACATGGCAAGCCATGGTCCGATACATTTCTATTTTTGAAATACTATTTCAAAAATGAACACATTCCATATGAAAATTTAGTTGAATAACTAAATGGAATGTGTGCTGCCCTGGAACTAATGCAGCACAGTTAAAAGAGTTTTTTTTCTATTAGTAAAGATTTTTGGACAAGTGAAAAATCAAGATTGAATGGTGATACTCTAGCTGCAGTACTTACCGTAAAATTCAATATGAAAGATATTTCTTGCTCCGAAAATTCCGATATATTAGAAAACGATAAACTTACAAAATTTTTAAATCTTTTTTAAGAATGATATTAATTTTTCCTTCATTTATGATTGGTAGTACATTTAGCTATTAGCTACTTCTCTCATATATTGTGAGTGAAAACAAATTTACATTTAAATTTTCAAAAAACGATCCGTTATTTATTTCAGAAGTACTTGATGAACAAAATTGCATAACTGCTCGCAATATTTTTGTTTTCTGGTACATTTATTCCAGGCAGTGTCTCACACAAATGGGGGGGGGGGGCGTCCAGAGGATTCGGATCCCCATAGACCTTGATTTTTTTTAAATGATTATAATTCTTTTATATAGTACGTAGAATAATTAATTATAATTTATTTAATTAATTAATGCTAATTTATTTTCAACTGTTTTGTGTTCCCGACAATAGCTAAATTCAAAAGAATTTGTTTGGCGACATATTGGTATTAGATGCGAGAATGGTAGACTTTCGACCCGTGCCGGGGCCCCCCCCTTGGGTTGAAAAAGGTCTGTGTGCTCCACTGATTCTTGGCCGTATGACCAAACTGAATTATCGACGACAATGGTCTCCAACTCCCGGGCCGTGGACCGGCTCCTGTCCGAGGGTTACATGGTACCGGACCACCCAAGGAACATTAAATTATTTCCATTTTATTTATTATGGAGTATTTCTCTCAGGATTATGCGACTTTTCATGGAAATCAACTTATATTCTAAGTTGAATCACTTTATATTCATTTGTTAGTGTAACTGTATTTTATTCTTAAAGCATATTTGAAAAAACAATTTTTTTAATATTATTCAATCAAAACAATCTCAAGTATAAATAATCAGCGTCCCACACCCTCAGCGGGCCGTGTTAAAAAGATCAAACGTTGACTGGTCCGCGGCGATAGAAAGATTGGGGAGAACAGATCTACTTACAAGCTCATTTGCTGTAATTTCAAAACCGTGAGTTTTCAAGGTTACATTGATGATCTGGTTGAAACATTAAATTTTATTCTAGAGTTATAATAGAATATATTTCAAGAGTTACACAATTTCCGCTTCTAGTACAACTCATAATAGGCTAATCACAGTTATTTATGACTATTTCTTTTAAAAACGCGCTGAAGGTTGGATTAACAGCTTGTGATGTTTCACTATGAAACTACTTTGACTTCCTGCCTCACATGTTTTGAAATATTTGCTTGTATGACCTTTGACTTAATATTTATTGCAAGCGGGAATGGCATTTGTCTTAGGACAATTATATGTGCGAGATGAGAATTCAATTCTATAAACTGTTATTACATGTAAATTTTATCATTTTAAATTTACGTTGGGATTTTTTTTTATATCTTCGATAACTATTAATGGAATTGGAATGAGAGATTTACAGGAAAACTATTAACAGTTATCTATATATTTTTGGAGAGAATTAACAATTAAAGGAATTTCGAGATTCAATTCTTGTTATTTATCGTACCGCTTGTAGGAGATGGTAACATTTTGTTCCATTCTCTTCAAAAGCTTCTATATAACTCCGGACTGACAAAACTAGACTACTCAATACTAAAGTGTTCCCAAGTTGTTGTAGGAATACCTTTCTTTACTTGTTCCATGATAAGAAAAGCTTTTTTCCGCATACTTCTTAACCTTAAAATACCAGGGACGTTCCGAAAATTTTAGTTTCGTCATTTTTTTCACTCTGAAATTTACCTCAGCATTTACCTCATTCTTCACCTCAGCATTATTCACACGGACCTTTTAAGGCATGGTTGAACTGGGCCCGAGACCAAGGCCCTACCCTCGGTGGAGGCCTCGCGTTTGGTTCTAAACTCTAATCTTAGTAAGATCATGATCCGGATAATTTTAATGTGGTCAAATAATATTCCCGTATACATTCTCCAAAAAATAGTAAATTTCAAACTGCACGTTAATTGGCAAAAGGGGTAAGATTGTATTATTATGTGATGACCGTTGTCAATGTCTAGGGCCTAGGCCTAACCATAAACAGTCATTCAACTCATTTAGCCGGTTTGTGTCTAAGTTTTTGAGATTGTGAGTCGTGCACATTTATTGGTTTCAAATTACTGTTTGGACAATTTGACAATAATACTGTCCACTTTTTAAAGATCTCAGGTAGGACCTACTTTTGCATAAGGGCCGTGCACCTCAAAAAATCTTAAGATTTTTTTTGTGCCCTGGGCCTGAAAGAATCTTAAGATGTTCCTGATTGTTCTAGAAGAATTTTTTCCTCTTTGATGAACTGGGATACTTCCACATCATTTGAACTGTCTTGGTTTCTGGGGTGTGAAGTAGTAAACTCATATATCACCGTCTGTGATGATTCTAAACAGAACTCATTTTCCTCTCGATCGCACGCCATCAAATAATCGAGGCTGATTCCCATTCTTGCACTCTTGGAATGCAGGGTCAGGTTCTTAGGTACGCATCTTTCGGTAGCCCAACACATCATGAAGCAGGTGATAGGCCTAAGCACGACTAATACGTAGTGTGGACGTCGTTCTGATACCTTGGATGTGGAGGGACGTCCACTTTGACCTTCATCCTTCACACTCTGACTTCTTTCACTGAACATGTAACACCAGCGACCAACCATTTGATGAGACATGACCTTTTCACCATACACGATCTGCAGACATTCATGGATGACGAACACACTAGTCCTCATGTGCTTATTCATACCAGATAACAGCACGCATTTCCATTGGCGACCACGTTGTCTGTTGTAGTGATTTCTACCCGAATGACCTCAAACACGCCGGTCTGCTACTTTTCTCTCTTTTTCTGTGCTTTGCACATGCGCCATTCCTCCTACATTCTTCTGTTGCTTAGTGAGCCATGGCAGTGGTGTAACGTACACCCCCCTATCGTGAGGGAGGGGTAGTATTCTAGGGGACCCAAAGTCTGACTGACCCCCAGAATGCACTCTTTGTGAGGTTCGACTAGGGCAGAGGTACTCAACCTTTATTCCCGCCGGACCACATACATATGATAGGTGTTTCACGCGGGCTGCAACATGAGGACGATGGGAAGAAAGAAGACCAAAGCAGCATTGGACTCAGTTAAATTGATGAAAAAACGTAAAACATTTTTCTTTTTTTGGCTTTTATTTTAATACTATATTAGTTTCTCTATCAAAATCCCCCACAAAAATATTTGCTTTTATACGTTTTTTACTGAGTTATGTCGTAATTTCGATTTCCTTTCATCCCTGACAAAACCTCTTATTTACTTTCTACAATAAAAGAATAGCACATTAATAACAAAATTGATGCATGTGATTGGTTGATTGGTATTGGTAGAATTTCCAGCTAAATTTTGTGTGTATATTGTTCTTAAATAATTGAATTTCTTACTGTGCAATGGACCATGACCGGGCCACTTAGAAAATGTCGGTGGGTCGCTGGTTGAGTATCACTGGACTAGGGCCTCAAAACCAGACTTCGCAGGGAGGGGGGGGCTCTTATATTCCACTGAGCAATGGTTGTCGTTTCTTATGGTAATTGTTTATTTCACCTGGTGTACCATTTCCCTTTCAAAATAATGGCAAAACTTAATTTCGGAACATCCTTCGTATGAACATAATTCATTAACGAAACCCTTCCAAGTGTTCTGCGAAAAACGCTACTTATTAAATAATTTTTGACAAAAAGATTCAAGATTTAAAATTTGAGCCTTTTAAACCTTAACTATTTCTTTATATGATAATAAGCATTTACTTTCTCTTCTGGCTCTCGAGCAATTAATTTTGTTATCTCGTTAGATAATAAACCTAACAAATTAGATACCCATTTATCTTTTACTGATGAAACTAATCGTGCTTGAGAGATTTTTTTAAAAAAAGATACGTCTCTATCTTTGATTCCAAATTTTTGCTTATTTAATTATGCGTATCTGGTAAATCATTATTTGAACGAGAGGATTCAGTTCTGCGTGATATATTTGAAATTTGTAAACGCAACTTTCCGTATTCGAATTCGGTATTTGCCTCTTCTGATTTTTCGTTATCCAAGCGGTCTTCAATAACTATATCTAATAAACGTTTTACAAAGTCTTTTTCATTAATTACGGATTTCGTTGTGATATTTCATAAATCCATTAGTTTACTATCGGGATGAGGGGGGAGGGGCATTTTTATAAATTTCGAGAGCAAAATTGTCTAAGTCTACTTTATTTCCTTTTGTTAAAAATAAAACACATTTATTTTTTTAAGAAAAAAAATCTTTGCACACATATAAATTGCATATATATAAATGCAGTTTCAGTTTCTCAGTTCTCACGTTTTAAATTCATATAAAGCTGAATAGCTACATTTTTAGTAAATATTTTTTTCAGTTCTAAAAAAATATCAAGATTCACTAACTCTTTTATAATTGAGACACTCGATTCCATTTTTCTATTCTGAAATGTTGGTTCCTCATTTCTCGAATGTTTGATCCCTTTATTTTTTCTTCTTTTTAATTTAAACAGGATGGCATTCCTCAAATAATGCCACTTCACGACCATTTTTACATAAAAGCAACACTTTATTACAGTTCCACGTTAATTAAAATACTCGGGATCACATATCACACGGGAAACTCGCAATAGAACGCATGCCTACGTTTCTTCCTTTTTTTCCCTCTCTCTTAGAGTATGTGGAAAAACACCCTCACATTCCCGCTCTTAGAAAACATCCTCCACATTTGTGCTAGTACAATACACATGAGGTCAATCGTCTTTGAAATGCAGGAAATGTCCACGCGATGAACAAGCACTTTCTTTTGGAAAAAATCGCAGTTCATTCTGGAATTCTTCAACAATTACAACAGATTTTAATTAACAGGAAGCAATCACGAGTACAGTAATACCTCGACTTACGAGAATTTCAAGTTATTTTTCGACGATTTTTTTTTTCCTTCTTTTTTTTTTCATCATTAAAATTCAGGAGGAATCATTGCTTGAACCTGATGAAATTGATAATTTGATTGAAGAAGTTTTCAATCTTGCCAGGCAAATAAATTCAGAAGTGGATAGTGATGACGTTCAAAAAAACTGCTGGATTCCCACAATCAGGTAACGACAATTGATGAACTCATAGCCTTGAGTCAGAGCAAGACATTGAAGAACTTGAGTCTGTCGACCCAGTTCAATCAGAAGATCGAATGATGGTTAGTAATTTGCCAGGCCTCAGTTTAATTGAAAAAGGGTTACACAAATTTTAGAAAATACATACTCCAACGAAGAACGCAATTTTTTCAGCAAAAGAAGAAAAACAAAAATTATTAGAATGCTACGAGGACATTTTTTGGGAGGGAGAGGGTAGAAAAAAAATCTTTGAACCGGCAGACTACTTGTTAGATTTTATGAAACCTTCTACATCCAAATAACTTTGGTTTGCGATTTTGTATTTGTGTTATCTAAGAATGTGTTAAAATTTTTTTCTAAATTATTATTTTCTTCCGTCTCCGCTCCAGCTAAAAATAATTTATATGTATTTATTTGCTAAATTATACTCCGACTTACGTGAATTCGATTTACGCGGTTATCACTCAGACCCACCTATCGCGTAAGTCAGTGGCGTAACGGAAAACATTTACCCCCCCCCCCCGGCAAGGGCAGGTTTTGGACCCTCAAGTTGGATTTTACAAATAGGTACTTGGTGGCAGTCAGGCTCTGCCCCTACTCCTCCCCCCACGATGTGAGGGTGTAATTTATGCTACTCGCGTGTTCGAGGTATAACTGTATTTGACAACGTATGCCAGTGGCGCACACAAGGGGGAGTCCTAGGAGTCGGGACACCCCCCAAAGCCCTTGATTTTTTTTTCCGATTGATTGTAATTTTAAGTATATAGCACATAAAATTTAATTAAGTATTTGTTATTAATAATTAATTAATACTAATTATTTACTCAACAAGTTTTTTACTGTTTTTTGTTCCCGAAAATCGACAAAATTAAAAGGAGCATGATACAAGAAGGGTGGACTTTCGACCCTGGACCCTCCTTGAAAAATTCCTGTGCGCGCTACTGACGTATGTTATATACTTTCTTCTTAAAGAGGTCGCAGGTGGGGCGTACTTTTACAAAGGAGCCCAGGGCCTCAAGAATTCTTAAAAAACGTCACTTAATATAATACTATACAAATACTTATAACAAAACTTAATACCGTAAAATTTAATACAAAATGAGGAGCAGATACACACATCATTAACACACTGGTACTGATTCAAATCTTCATATATTGACTTGGACTCAAAATTAATTATAGAAACAGTTTAAAAAAAAGGAAATATATTTTAATAACTTTCAGAAATTCCCTAGTTGGATAAAATTAGTTTCGGTCTTAGTGGCTCGAGAGGAACAAAATGTACAAAACTAATTTTTTTAAAAAAATTATTTACACACAATTAAAAAATTCATTTCAATTTTCCCAAAAAGGAACGTTGTTAGTTAAAGGAATTTAGAATTGGGTTGGAATCTCCGCATGGAATAGCGGCAGTCTTTTTGTACAGCACCCATAAGAAGTGGATTCAAAACCTCTATTTCTACATTATCTGTTAAGTGAAAAAACGACGTTTCAGATGATATGTCCTATTAATGCAAGGTGTAGAAATTAGGCGAGTGAGGCACACACAAATAATGTCTTCTTAATTCTAACTCTAACTTCAGCATCTCAAAGTATAAAAATGGCTTTAACTGAACCAAATCCTTCTTGTATTATTGTGATAATTGATTCTCAATTTTTTTTCTTTTTTATTTAGTATACGATACTATTTTATTAATGATCGTCCTCACAATCTTTTGAAAAGATATTATTGGAAAAAAAAATACTCTTAAAGTACAATTTTTTCTGTTCTTTCAATCCTAAATTTCATTTATGGTAATAAATTGTAGTTGTGTATATAAAAGTGACCATGCATATAAAATAAGCTGATAAAAGGTGGAGGTATATTTCCATAATAAACCATCAATCTTTTCCGAATTAACCAAAAATAATAATAATAAAATCTCCTTCAGCTTTAAAAAATTATCGTTTAGCTGCCTTTTGCTTCTTATTTCCTATCCACAATAATAATAAAAGTTTGTGAAAACAGGAATACATGCATCCACTTTTTTAGAGATTATTAAAATAAAAAGAAATTAGCCATAAGTATAAATTTCCGCTAAACAAATAAGGTTAATTCTAATAACAGAGGAAATGTAGAAAAATTTATTTGTAGGGAAAAAAAGGGTTGATTCGAAAATAAATATATATAAGAAAAAATGGGTTCTAAAACATAAAACTCTTCTTATAATGCACGAAAGTCAAAAGTACTAACACTGGAATTTTTTTCTGTCTGAAAAAAATGTATTATTCATGTTAATATCATCTCTCTTATTTTTGTCGTTTTAATAAAATGAATCAAACAGAGGAAATATTTTTTGTTGATGAAAATATCATCCGTTTAAGGTATCCGACTACGTTCTACACATTATTTTCAAAGTTACCACCCATTGAAATAATTATCGGCGTTTTTTTCTTAAAATTGCTCCCCTCTGTTGTCGTAAAATATGGATAAACCCACTTCTAAGTCATATATTTCAAAAATTCTAGTTGAGCCTCTGTACAGAGGTCTGAGTTATATACAAGTAAAATATTATTATGATAGAAGCATTTTTCACAAAAAGGAGAACATTTTGAAAAAAGATTATTCTAAGTTAATTTTTTGACAAAATATTATATTTAAATAATCTTTTTTTTTTGTCAAAATGTCAAAACAATTTTATACTTGTATTCTAATCTAAGTGACACTAAATATCATGAGAATTATCCATTTATGAGCTTTTGCAAAATCACGGTTCCGAAAGTAGTCGGATATCTTAATTTCAGCAGATGATTGCTGTGATTAATCGATTCTTTACGTAAAATATAATAATCGCTAATAATCGATATTTCAATTGCATAAGAATTCGAACAATTCAGTATTCCATTTTCTTCGTTTAAATCGATTTAAAAAAAACTTTGGCGAAAATGAAAAACTTTATTTTTGTATGGTCTCCATAAATATTTGGATTTGGCTATGAATGAAAGCTTTGTAATACGAATTCCAGAAAACAGCTGGCATTTTAATCGAAAAAATATGTCTCGCAAACTTAGTTATGAATATTTTTTTATGAATACACAAAATCTCCTTATAGGTGATAAAAATATCATTTTATATAGAAGCTGTTTTTATCTTTTTAGTTAAAAATGCTCCAATAATCCCAGAAAATAAAAGATGAATAAACAATATTTAAAAAAATGTGATTAAAATCTTTTACAATATTGTAAAAAGTTCTATGTACATATAATCAACTGAAAAAAATCTTTTAAATATGGTTTTTATTCTAATTAAAAATCTTAGTATTTGATCAGAGAGTTAAAATCTTTTTATTTGATTTTTTATTAATTTAGCATTTGTTGTGGTTGGAATTTTTTTCTATTCTAGCATTGGACAATATGATTAGGAAGTTAATCGTTTGAAATAATTACGAATTACAGTGTAGTAAAAACAAATTTCAATGTAAATTTTGAAAACACCGAATATATAATATTAGTGTATATTGGTATATTTTAATATTGAAATTTTAGTGAATTACATGATGTACTTAAAAAAATTACACTTTTAAAAATTTAAAAGCATTTACTTTTGTCTTTGAATAACTTCATGATTCAAATTAAAAGTTCATTTTCATTTTTTTTAATAGAAAGATGTGGCAATGCGTATAAAACTCAAGAATTTATTTTACACATGCAGTATTTTAAACCGGGTTATGATTCTGTTCTAAAATATTTCATTTGAAAATGAGTTTTATAGTATCAAGCTTTTGAAACTATTTTATTCTCATTTTAGACTGATTCTGTGAGTCTATATCGAGTTCAACAGACATTAAAAGGAATTTTTAAAAGGAATTCAAATTGCATGGAAATTGCCCAAAATTCAAGGATACGTGTACAATTCCTTTCATGAAATAAACTTTAATAAAATGAAAACATTATTTGGAAGTAAGTGTACGATTTTTCTTCTGTTAACAGTACAGGTTTTATACGGAAATAAAAGGTTTCAGATACATATATCGTAGAATGAAAATAAATTTGAATGTAAATGTCTTCTGAGGGAAAATTGAGAATTGATAAATCATTGTATAAAAACCTTACTATACTTTAAAATAAAAATGATTTTATGGGTTGAATATTGAGCAGAGATAAGAAGCATACACTCTTTTATGAAAACGATTTACATATAAATGTCTCCATAGTCAAGGTTGCTCACAAAGGTAGGAAAACTGCCAAACGACAATTTCAAGATATGGAAACCCAGCTGTGCTATATATTTTTTTACTACCCTCCCTATTTTTTTGTACTGGAGATAGAGGGCCGTCGCAGAACACATTTCAAGTCATATAGAATGAAAAAAAGTTATAGTTGATACCCTTTACACCTTTATCTCCGCCTATTTTGTGAATGTGTTGGGCGTGAGCGGTTGAACGGGAGCTTTAAAAGTGGCTGCACGTACCTTAAAGAGACATTCGAACTGATAGAGATCTAACTCCTAGCTCTGAATCTTCTCTAAGAAGATAAAGTGGTGTGCATTAGAAAACTGAATGATTCTATGGGATTAGGGTGTTTCTCTATTTCCTTACATGGCTGTGAGATCGTTTGATCTAAATTGGACGGTTAAAATGAACAGAATGATAAACTTCCAGAAGGGTGCTTACTGAGAAAAAAGGGTTGAAAAAAAAGTGAATTTTTACTAGGTCGTAAAAAATGGAGATAGGAGATCACTAGGTCCGGAACACGGTACTTTTGGTGGAAAAGAAATTAGGGAAATACTAGGTTTCCATGTGTGGTAGTTAACTGTAAGCTTAACAGTTAATAGGGAAAAGAAAAATTTTGAAAATTGTTCTCTTCGAGCAAATGAAGTTACCTGAAATTTTTTAAATGTGTTAATCTTTCATGCAAAAAATAATGTTTTTCCTATAAAAAGTAATTTTTCAAGGTATTATTATGCGAAAAAGAACCAGACGAAAACTTAGAAGCTTGGCAGGAACCCGATACTATTCCTTGCTTCATATAATTTTAAATACCGTAAAATCCGGCGTAAAACGCACACCGCCGCATAACGCGCACCTACACTTTGAAGCAACATTTTTCAATATTTAGGTATATTCGCCGTATAACACGCAACCCCTTTTTACGAAGAAACCTGAAATATACATGCGCAATGCTCTTATATTTTGAAGTCCTTTACTCGAGGTATTTTTCCAAGCTTTAATAAAAAAATGGTGTACTTCTAGAACTACAACCCTCTGAGTTCACAAGGAATGTTATTTCTTTCAAAGAAAATCAGTATTTCTATATATATAGAAGTCTAATTTTTTTCTATATGCTAATCTTATTTTTTTTTTTTTTAATTTTTGAAGTTCTCATTTTTATACCCGGCCTATAACGCGCACCCGTAAATTTCGATCTTGTTTTTTGAGTTTAAAGTGCACGTTATACGCCGGTTTTTACGATAATTAGTGCCATAGACAAATACACTATATCCCGAACTTGCAAGGAATTCTTATATAAGTTTTGCAAAAACGCTCAAAAACATTTCGTTATAAAATTTCAAAATCCGGTTTACCATAAATTGAAAAACTGGTTTTAGTTTTCTTTAAATAAAGTGTAAAAATAAATATACAGACTCTTTAAGTATGCTATATATAAAATCTACCTTAAATGTAGTGAAGCTATAAACTAAGGAAAATAAATAAAAACCTGCAAGACAACATTATATTTTATTTAAAAATTATATAAAATAAAACGAAAAATTGCATAACCTTATTATTAATATTTCATAATGTTAAAAGAAGAGATAAGTAACGTAACACAAAATTCATAAATCTTGTCTGTTAATAAAACAAATGTCATATTTATTGAACGAACGTGACCGCTGCGCTGCTTGAAAAAAATTCTCTCACTGACTATTAATATTGTTTAAATTTTTTCCCCTCCTTTTTAATTTATTGGCTCTCAAATTCTACTAATTTCGCTTTAATAATTTATTTACTATTTGAATAATTTATTTACTATTTTACTAATGCACAGTTTTTCTCTTTATTTGAATGCAAATAAATAACAAAATAATAAAAAAAAACTTCATGAATAATAGTAGAAAAATGAAAATATCAACTCGGTTTTTCGGAAAACCCGGGTTTTATGGTTAGATAAATTTTAACAGAAACCGATTAACCAGTTGTAGTTTTAACCAGTTTGCAAGGGTATTTTATGTGTTTAAAATGATGTATTTTTTCTTATCTGTAAGCATTTTTTTTAAATCTTGAATAAATTCTAATACAGAAGGTTACTACCCCTCTAATAAATTGAAAACTTATATTTTATTTTTTAAAGAATAGCAATTCGTTGACAGAAAAAAAAAAGAGATTTTAATTCATAAACTTAAAATATGATCACACACACATTCATAAAGTTGCTTAATATGTTTAAGTATCCAGAAATCCTAAAGAGGGTGTACCTTTGTCTGAAGGACATAACTATTTGAAGGTTAACTATATTTAACTGACTTGACATCAACATACCTGCTGCGTGAATCAACAACTAAATTAGTACTATTATTTTTGTAATTTATTGGCTTTCTTCAGTCTAATTTATAGTACATCCTCATATGGTCACGGATTCATATAGGAGTCAAAGTTCATCGTAGTGTAGAGCATTTCACAGGTGAGCATGAAAAAGCCCTTGCTGGGTCAGATTCCTCAAAAAAAAAAAAAAAAAAAAAAAAACCTTTTTTGTAGAAGGCGTTTATCCAACGTTCCAGAGAATTTTTCATGGAATTTTTATTGGGCGACGTGTCTAACAACTTTTGAAAGAAAATATTTCTCAAGAAAGTCTGAAAATAGACTGCTGCTGAAGTACAGGGCAATGTCAACATTTCCGGGATATCAGGCATATTTAACGAAAACGAGTTAATATAGATATTAATGAGAATGTTTCATTCTAGTACGGTAGTCAACAATTTTAAATAAAAAAATAACAACTTTAAATCGCAAAATTAAGTAAAAGAAATGTTGCGAAAAAAGAAAGAAAAAAGAAATACAAATTCCAGTGAAATTGATTGCTTAAATAAATAAATAAAAAAAAAAAAGATTTATGTATTAGAGATTTATATTTGCAAGAAAATCAAAAAGTTAAATTTAGATCTTTTATGATTATATAAATATATTTTTTTCAATATTTCGAAATCTATCTGTATTTTATAAATGAAAAGGCTTCGCCTCAATAATAGAACATTTTGATTCTTCAGATTACAATTTTGTGTGCCATTTGCACTGAAATACATACACTAATGGCTTTTGTTTTCTGTTTTATTTATTTCAAAAAGTGGAAAAAATTATTTATTTTCACCATCTCTAAAGAATAATTTCGCACATTAATTTTTATCCCCATGTAAATCCGGAGTTCTTAAATTCAGGTATGAATTTCTGCAGATCTTTGAAACAAAGATCTTTATTTTTTATAATATTTAATGTGTTTATGTTCATTAAAATGCCTTTAAGTAGTGCTTTTAAAGTAGAGTTTCTCAAAAGACAATTAAAATGAATTTCAGAAAGTGTTACTTAATTTAAATGATTTATTAACATCTATTTCGTCAATGAGAGCCATTCAGTTCAAAATTTAAATATTATCTGAAAAGGTTGTCATAAAAGAATTAAAGTTTCGTAGACATATAAAACGTTTTGCGTCTGATAGCTGAAATAATCAAAACCCAACAACTGATTTTTCAATAAGCAATTCAATAGTTTTGTGGTACACAGAACGTTAATATTTCTTTTTTGTTTCTCAATCTTTATATTTAGAGCAAATGCAGTGAAATACGCTTAACGCGAAAACGCTTAAGACGAAATACCGATTAACACGAAATAATACAACGGTCCCAACTAACAACTATGGATTTTCATGCATGTTTTTTATCTTAACACAAAAAGATTTCCCTGCAGGGAATGAACAAAATACGGAAAACATCAGCCAGATTGTACTGTTGTATTGTATCAGTGGAAGAATGCATTACAGTAAATGATGACAATGTGTGTACAGCCACAGTTGTGACAGACAAAGACATTTTGGAGCTCAAAAAATATCATTGAGACAGATTTCGACGACAAAAATGAAATGAATTATGTAGCTTCTGTTCCCACCATCCGAAATGAGGAACGTCATGAAAAGTAGGCACAGTTATTTAGTCGCACATTCTAATGGTGCAATGAATAACAAAATGGATGATATCGAGCAATTGGTTGACAATTAGATGATAAAAAAAGCAGTGCAAAGGAAAATATTAGATTATTTTCCAAAAACTCAATAAAGGTTTTGTTTTTCGAAAAATTTGAAAATTTTGTATTCAATTTCTTTAAGATCTTGTGAATGTTTTGTTTCATTAAGTTTTATTTATTATTTACATATACACATATCTATGTAAATAAATAAACTCTAACAAACTTAATTTTGATGATATATGGGTGATTTTTTTTGCAATATCCTTCAACACGAAATTCTTTTAACACGAAAAATATTTCAGTCCCTTCAGTTTCGTGTTAAGCGATTTTCACCGCATGTATAATTTTATAAGTATTAGTATCCTGTTCAAAAGATATTAGGAATTTTTCATAACAATGTAAAAATTTGTGCTGTATCAAGAAGGGTTTTTTTAAGTGCTGTATAAATATATATCAGAAGAACTTTCTAATCTTGAATTCATAATGTAAATAAAAGTGAGAGAATATGCTTTTATATAATCGAATTCATTTAATTATAGCTAATACGATATAATTATTTAAGTCTCATTTGCTTCATGATGGTTAATAAATTTTGTGTATCACAGCGTCTAAAATGATTTTCTCTCTAAGTATATATTTAAAAATACTTTAAGTTTCATAAATTCCTGATTTTTTATTATAAAGCATGAAAGACCAAATATTAACCTGAAATAATGAGGTGTCGAGACAACCGTTTTGGGGAAAAAATATTTCAAATACTAATCCTGTGATGGGTCTATCAGCGTTCTTTCAGCTAATAAGCCTCTTGGGAAATTTGGGGTCTTTAAAAAATTATTCTATTATAAACCTTTCCCCGAAGAAGAAGATGTGAGTATGTAAATTAAGACTGTATATAAAGATCATACTTTCCAGTTAGGTTAGACTGCTAACGCATAGCAGTGATTGGTTAAAAGTGAAGTGAGGCGTGAGTGTTTCGTAGTTTATTTGTGTAATATTAAGATTGACGATTGTCTAGTAATTAATTGGATTAGGTCGCTTGGAATTGGAAGGTGTATTGCCTGAACGTAAGTGATCCGATTAATTAAGACTTCTCGTATCTCGTCTACCTCGCTATATTGCTTTCCATATTTAGTAGTTGGTGCCACTCTTAACATGGTTAATAAAATTTGTGTTGTTGTTCATAGTAGTAAATAAACAAAAGGGGATTTTTGAATATGGATAATCTTCCTTCCGACTCTCCCACACAAATGGACATCACGAGGCGACCATTACAATCCTACCAGGGCCTGCTCTAGCAGTTTTGCCACCCCGGAAAAAAATGGAAATTACGTCCCCTCTCCAAAACAAAAAAATTATAATTAAAAAAGATAAATTGTTCACATAGATACACACCTATAAAATAATTCTTGCGAACAAAAAGACACCATAACAATATTATACACTGATGTTTGTAAAAAATGCAACACCATGAAGGAATCATCAGAATTAAATGAACTTTGCAGAAAATATCAATTATAGGATGTTATGTAAAATAGTAAA
>BMAV01007028.1:303853-343416 GCA_019973955.1 Trichonephila inaurata madagascariensis
CTAGAGGTGTGGGATTATCAAAATGATGAGACATAGTAGTTCTTAATACAACTTTTATTAAGAATAACTTATATTACTTAAATTCTAATTTGACAATTTTAATTAAAGTGAGAGTTAACACCCAATTAAACCGTGTATTTAAGTCAGATCACGCAACTAGATCCTTTATCTTAATTATAGTTAATAATACTATTCATCTAATTACCTATATTAAATATTACCTTTGGCCGATCTCCTTCCTTTACCTAAAGAACGATATCTATAAACTTTATATACGATGATTCCCACTTCTTTATCTTAAGCTTCTATTCTTTCCAAAACTATCGGACTGTTAACTCTTGATCTGCAAGATTTCACACTAAGCTTTGTCACGCTATCGATCAGAATAATTCCACACTACTATCTCTAAGCTTGCCGCGCTATATCTTATCATCAAAGCTTCTATCCTTTTATAGTATATCTCATTTACATATTATGTTCGTTTATCTTCTTGGTATTGGGTTGGAAAAGTTTTGCCATTAATCGTGGCCGTCAAAGAACATAGGAGTTATGTTAACAGAAAGACGCGAGAGACGTCACAAGTTGTCTTTTCAGATGAATCACGCTTCAATTTGTGGGACCATGATGGCCGCATTCGTGTTAGACGCTATGCCGGTGAACGCTGCCTTTCAGAGTGAGTTATCGAACGACATAATGGCCTAACACCCGGAGTTATGGTTTGGGGTGCAATTTCGTATCATGGAAAATCCAATTTGCTACGAATTGAGGGTAATCTCAATAGCAATAGGTACGTCCGTGAAGTGCTATAGCCCGAAGTCTTTCCCTTCCATCAAGGCATCCCTGGAGCTATCTTTCAGCAGGATAATGCACTCCCTCGTGTTGCATAGACTGTTCGAGACTTTTGTTCAGCCCAACTCATGCAACTTCTTCCTTGGCCTGCTTATTCGCCGGATATGTCACCTGTTGAGCACGTGTGGGATTTGGTTGGTTGGCATCTTGCTCGTGATCCGCGTCCTGCAGTTTCAAAAGACGAACTTTTACTGCGCATGCAAGCAATATGGAATTTTCTTCCACTAGCAGACATTCAAAATCTGTTCGACTCCATGCTACGTCTTATAAAAGCACTTATTGCAGCGCGTGGTGGCTACACTAAATACTGATTTTGGATACTTAGTATTGTATTTTTTTATTTATTATTATTTTTTTTTTTTTTGGAAATTTCGTCACTTATTTGTACTAATACAAGTCGTTTGTGCATTAAATTTCATATAATTCTAATGATTCCTTCATGGTGTTGCATTTTTTACAAACAGCA
The DNA here is from genome assembly GCA_019973955.1 of Trichonephila inaurata madagascariensis. NCBI lineage: Eukaryota > Metazoa > Arthropoda > Arachnida > Araneae > Nephilidae > Trichonephila > Trichonephila inaurata. Next base: position 305,169 of record BMAV01007028.1, read on the forward strand.
GTTTATATATATATATATTATTTTAAGTTAAATACAAAATAATTTGAAATTAAGGACATAATTACCAGTTATTAACTCAAATGAGTAAAATGCAAGAGAAAGAATCGTTCATTTCAGCATGCTAATTTCTTCTAAAAGAGTCTACTGATGGAGATCACAAATGTGTATCTTACCTTATAGTAACCACACTCAAAGCTAAAATAAAACACCTCTTGGGGCTCTCTATCTATAAAAAACTCTTATTGCCCCTGTCCCCTTTTGAATAACTAACACCGGACGTCGTATGGATGAAAGAAATTTCCGAAGTGACACCACTCCGGGATGGATAGAAAGTTACGAGTGAAAGATGTGTAAACTTATCAAATTTCCCATTTGATTACATAATCCCGCAGCGACCTCTTAAGTTTCAACATAAAAGAAAACTGACATTAAGCATGCAGAGTACAAAGTAAGGAAGTAAGATACAATAAATAAAAAAAAATACCAAATTCACACCCAACATTATTTCAGAAAATGTATCAAATTTTTTTGTAACAAAACAGATATATTTTTCAAATTCAATCCAAATGCCGCTTTTAGAATTGGCCGCCCCGGGCAGGAGTCCGGTTTGTCCGGTCCTAGAACCGCCCTGATCCTACAAAATTAGACGTAATATTTTTCTGAATTCTCAAGATGCCCATCAGGTATTTTGGCTCTAATTTCATTCTTTTAGTCATTTTTTTCGTCCTCGAAAATAATTGCTCGCAAATAAAAATACTTCTAAGAATTAAGACATAATTATTTCTCTGGGTATATTTATGAAGTTTAGTAACGAAACATGATCAAACATTTGCTTTTAATTAACATATTTTAGCCCACTGCATCTTTTTTCATTAAAGATCCGTTGCATTGAAGCTGTTGTGCTCTTTAAATATGTCGAGGTTCAAAGTTTTCCCGTTATCATGGCGCGGAATTTTGGAGAGTGGGATACCAACTCAAGTGTCCTCCTCATCACTTGACCATGGGTCAAAATTACAAGGTTAGTCGCCAGTAGATCTAGTGTAAGATCAACACGGCTTTGATAAAGAGTCAAACTGGGAATCCCTTTTGAACATTGAAATATAAGCCTCCCGTCCAGTATAATGGTTAGTGACACTGATTGCTGTGCCGGATGGCCTGGGTTTGAATCTCGGAGAAGACATGGATATTTGTGAATGTATAGTGCTTATGCTGCATGGGGGTACTTTAAACAGCCGTCGAGTTGCAAGTCCTCTCGTGAGGTTGTTGGAAGGGGAAGAAAGGTGGAAGGCCTCTGACCCCCTTCAGGGAGTTTTACCTCAAAATTGGGGCGGAACCGAGCCAAATCGTACTGTCATCTGTGTGGTGCTCAAAACTAAAGCTAACGACAGCTACAGTGAGATCTAATCCCAGGGTGGCAACCGCCCGAGTGCAAACTTTTAATGTGCCGCTCTTCTAGAGAATTTTTCATATTTTGAATAATACTTAACGTTCATGTTAGAAACTCATCTACCTGTATAAGAGTAAAAAGTCAAACATTAATAAAAATGCAAAATGACACAAAAATCACTTCTTTCTTCTATTTTGTTTTTTCTAAATTGTAAGGCTATCATTAAACTGAAAAATTTTAATCCCCTCCGATGCATATTGAAATTAAACACTCCTATGTCTTAGGTCATATTAACCATATTAGATATTTTCGAAAGCAACTTTCACAAAAATCATTTTTGAGACGCCTCTGCTAAGCATCGATCCACAGTAACGCTGATACGCAAGAAAATATATTCTACTGCGGTATTGCCGGCTCTGCCACGAATTTCACTATAAAATGAAAAATGTGAAGGAAGAGTAGACATTAATGAACAATTGATGAACACACATGCACTAATAGTAAGGTGACCAGCTTTTTTACAATGAAAAGGAGGACACGAGCGAAAAATTTGAGAAAAAGTTAAAACGTAAATATATGAAACATTTTATTAATTCAAATAAAAATACGCTAATTACGCTTGCATTCCTTTTAATTATTTACTTATTAGCGAATATTTTCCCATTGAATATTTTTTTTGTCAATATATCATTTTCTAATGCATCGGAAATTTCGGAACAAAAAATATCCCTTATATTGAGCTTTACAGTAAGTGCTCTACAGCTAAAATATCAACATTCACAATCTTGATTTCTCACTTCTCCAAGAATTATTACCAACTGAAAAACTCCTTCAATTTCTGTATCAGTTCCAGATCAGCACAACGTAAATTCATCAAGAATAACTAAATTATCACATGGGAAGAGTTCACTTTTGAAATGATCCGCCCATCTTTTATCAATTTCAGCATGCTGATTTTTTACCAATTGGTACAATTTATTAGAATTTTCAAATATACGTTCAGTATATTCAGTCGACTCATTATAAGTTTTATTTTGAAAAATTAGTAAGAACTTTGCTTGATTGATAGAGCTATATGCGACCTTTTGGCGGCCGCCCGCGTGCTCGCTGCACACCTGCTAGGATCGGCCCTGCGTACAGTCTTGCCCTTTGCCATGATGAATTCCGCGGGCCTCTATCTGACACAGTCCAGATCAGGTGGCATCAGAAACAGCACATTCAAATAGAAAATTTAGTCACAGGCGTACCAAACGACCGACGATTTTTCCAGAAACAGAAACCTATTCTCAAATTCTGGTACGCAATCTAAAAGCAAGGCTGATTACTTTTCATTATTCCCTGAACCTTATTCAGACACTTAGTCGAAAGGCTTAAAACTGTTCGTTTTGATTTGAGAGAGAGCCATAGCTTCAGTTAGATATCGAACGCACTTCTAGTTATATTCTGATTTGGTTTTCACCTTGAAGTATATTTAATTCATTTAAATGAGTTCATTTAATTTTTAATTCGTTTAATCTCTTAAAAGAGCATTAAAAAAGGCTTAATAAGGCTGATATAATATTAATGTACTTTTATTTAAAATTGGTTATATATATATTCTTTGTATATTTACTTTGATATCTGTATTCATTTGTGTTTTTTTTAATGCTAATGAAACAAAATTATTTTCAGTATTTCAAATTTGAATTCATTCTGTGCAAAAGCTGCTAGTAGAAGGAACATACGAGAAACGACGAAGTGAGCTTGGATTCCTTAACTATCAGGAGTAGGTGAGTCTAGGACAGAAGAGGGGAACCTTTTTACCATTAGAGGCCATACGTAAATTAAGTAGTAATAAAGGAGGCTGCATAGGTTGATGTACCTATAAATGTAACTTTCATGAAATTATAGTTTTTGTATAGATTTAACAATTTGATGCATTATATAGAAATATTGTAATAGAATAATAAATCCTTGTTTATTTATTATTTGACAAAAAGTTACAATATAAAATATCTTCTTATTTATAAGGGTAAAAAAACTTGTTATAACATTAATCATTGGTTATTATCTTTTTATAAAACTATTAGATTCATAGATACAGTTGTAACTTTCTATATTTCACTGTGTGACTTGCTTCCGCGTCTTTTCTTTAACATAACCTCTGGGTTCTTTGGTGGCCAAGATTAATGGCAACTCTTTTCCAGCCAAAACCCAAGAAGCGAAATGTGAACAAGAAATCCAAATAAGATAGCTTTTAAAAGAACAGAAGTTTCAGTAAGCGAGAATGGCAATTTGGGGAATGTTATGTGTGGAAGAGACTAGAGGGAACTGACAGCCTATCGTGAAGTTACCTGGAAAAATCAGCCATTAATACAAGGTGCATACCATTGCACGCGCGCCCAGACGTTTCCATATAGAGATCGAATCTTAGTTGGATTAAGGTAGGACTGATTATTTGATATTAGAACTTGTAATATTATTAGAAGTAAGAGTAGGTGGAAAATAATTATAACTTAGAGAAAGTGGTCTAAATTACGTGATTCGGTTTAACTATCACTGTGTGTTCGTTCATTCTAGATTCTCACTTATTTAAATTTATCTTAATTGTTAGACATTTAAGTTCTATTCTTAATAAAGTCATATTAAGAATTTAAAATGTCTATTCCTTTTGCAAACCCTACACCTCTAGCTCACGCTTACAATCAAAGATACGGTCACCATAGGGGGGCGGTATCACAACTGTTGGTATTTTTATTTATGTAAGAGTATATATATTTGAATCGAGTCTCATAAGACGAAGCCTTAATTGATCCTCTAAATGAAACATGTTGTACTAGGTGGCGTTCTAACATTTGAAATGTACAATTGGCTATTGCCACGAGCAGTCATTGAAACATACATACATCCATACGTACAAACACTTATTTAATTTCACTTATTTGCAAACTGTTGTAATCTATATAATTAAATAATAATTAGCATTAATTAGGTATATTTATTACTTATTTAATTAGTTAACTAATAATTAAGTGCTAGCTTTCATGAAGGCCGCAGGTTCCCCACCTTTGGTCTAGGAAAACAGAGGGAAAACCCCATATCAAGTTCATTTCAAGTTTCTGCCGAGCATATTTTTTATTTAAGTGAATACTTTTTATTTGAACTATTCTTGCGGTTTCAGTTAGAACAAAACAATGTAGCATTTTTTTAAAGCCTTCCTTATTGCTCTTTTTCTCGTCATAGCTAGGAGATCCGTGACAATTCGCATGTCACCGCGACCATTACGGGCTAGTTCAAGGCAGCCTCGTGCACACAAACTCGGGATCGGAGTCTTAAGTTCAACATTTTTAAAGTGACACCCACTTTTCGAACGTCATTTTTTACCGCTCTCTTTCGAGAGTCGAGAAATAACAAAACCCAGAGGGCATGTGATGAGGCATAAAAGGAAGGAACCCCACCCGACCGCCACATGGTGGCAAGGAGAAAGAATAGCATTTGCTGCAAAAGAAAACTTTCCAAGCTCGCAAGCCCTTATGTCAACACCGAAACGGGCGTTTGCTTGCCATTTGCAGGTGCAGAACCAAGCCCTGGAAGTTTTTCTTTTCGACCAAACTCTTTTTTTTCTTTCTTTCCAACAAGCGTAGGTGATCACAGCTTGACCTTTGAAGCGAGTTTTTAGCTCTTTTCGCTGGTAATTTCGTGTTATTTTTCGAGGTGAGGTTTCCGCGACTGAGTATTGTTCTTTTTACTTTCTCGTTTTCCCGTTTAATAATTTGTTCGGTGTTATTCTTTGCCCCTACGACTTTTTATTAGAATAATATTAAAATCGTCTGCCAGTTTTCTGTTTGCTCGTCGATTGAGGAGATTAAGATTTCTTTGTTTTGGTTAGGGATACGGCGGATGCGTTAAAATGACAGAAAGTTGAAGAAATCAATTGTATTAATATTTTGATTCTTTCGTTTCGTGCGCGGAGGATGTAATGCGCGCGCACACACACACGCACGCGTATGATATTTTATTCAAATTTACAAAATAAGTTTTGTTGCTTTAAACTGTTAATAAAACATTTTCGCTCGGAATAAATTTTTGTATATTTTGGGTATTTCCAATAGTTTCCCAAAATAACAATTTTGGATATTTACTTATTTCAAAAAAAAAAATGTTCGAATGCTTTAAACGTGCTTAGTTACCAAAAAGAAAGGAAAATAAATGTTAAATTAAAGTTTTCATGCATTTATTATAAGTAAAATTAGAATTATTGGATTATTTTTGGATGGAGTTTTCTGGTACTAAATATTTGTTTATTATCGATGTTTCAAATTTCACAATAATTTTGTAGTACTTTCAAAAGATTTTTTTTTTCAAACATTTAATCGAAATTTTTAAGCGCGCAGAATAATGTCTAAATAACTGCCCGAGATTTCTACATTAAAACTATTTGAATTCAGATGGTCATGTATTGATATTAATTGAGTTCCATTCAATCATACATTATAAATTTGTTTAACAAATAAAAGGTATTTTATTCCTTTTAAAATATTTGCATCACGGAAAAATTATTAGAAAACTGTTTTTTAGGAGAGCTTTATACCCTAAGAAAAAGCAAAATGTATTCAATACCGAATCAAGTTCTTCAAGGGAGTTTTTCAAAATAAATACAAGGCTTTTAAAGAGTAGTCATAAGCTTCTGTTAGATATTTATAAATTCCTAATTGTGCTCATATTATCAGCTATAACAAATTTTTTTTAAAAAAAAATTGAAACATAGAGGGAAGAAACATTTGAAAACTTAAGGTTATATTCCCCTAATGTTAAACTATAGGAATGTAATTTGAAACCCTTTTAAGTTTGGATAAAGGGGAAAAGATTAGTATTATATACAGTTTGAAAATTCCTTATTATATCTATCATGGCGAGCAGTGGATATGTCGCAGGAAAATGACGAAATTAGGAATTTCATGAAATTCCTAAGGGATAGGATCAATTGACGGGAGATGTTAAAATAACATATCTCTTCAATGTCATTTCCATGATGAAAGAAAGTGATTTTATCAAAACCTGAACTGTTTCAATGAAATGATGAAATGAACTAGTCAGGATTTGCATTGGCAAAATGCTGTCCAGGGGAGGGGGGAGACACCTGGGGGTCGAGTCCTTGTACTTCCTAACCATACAGGTAGTACTATCGACCCCCTCAATTTCAACCCCATATCTGTAAAAAAATGGCCGACTTTTCATCATTTCACTAAAACAGTTCGGGGATTTGATCAAATCACTTACTTACATAAGGGAAATGACCTCAAAGAGATGTTGTTTTAACATCTTGCGTAAAGAGATCATCTCCCTTAGGAATTCGATGAAAGTCCTAATTTCATCATTTTCCTGCGACAGATACAAATTCATTTAATCCACGATAGCTGACGGTAGTAATGTAACAGTGATATCTCTTAAGGTGATTGAAATATTCATATGTAATTTTTTGAGTTTGTTCATTGTATTATAATGAATGCTTTGTGCTAAAAGCTACGGATAATTTTTTAATCAAGTTATTTTTCAATGTAAATTTATATAAAAAAAGTTGTTTTTTTTTTAAAAAAAAATCTTTTTTTTTCCATGTCGAACACATGTATTTCATAATTTTATTGTAAAACTTGAGTTTTTTTTAGTTGGCAGAGCATAGTTAAACATTGAAGAATTGTATTCCTGTAAAAATTTTATTTGTTTTTGTAATAAATATTTTTTTTAGAGTTGTTAGCAAAAGATCAAATTTTCGTAATATTTTGATTCAGATTTCTCAATATTTTAAAAAATAGTTTTGCAAAAAATTCTTTTGTTTGTATTTTTATAGTTTTGCAACATTCTTACTTAAAAAATAACAAATAAATAAATATCTAAGTCATATTTTAGAAAATTGTCTCCAAACCCAGTCGGATACCTAAAATGAAGATTACGTATCAATACAATCCAGTGCAAAATCTTCCATTTTTCGACCAACTATTGTGCCGACTGGATTACCAAGCTTCTTCTGACATCTTTTTTCCAATCTATTGTGACGCTGTAAGCTCATATATTTTATCTTGATTCCTTTTTTTTTTCTCGTCTTTGTTAGCACTAGAGTCGACCACGAATTAAATTTAACTTGCATCTAATTTGCATACGCATACATACGTAATGATAAAGTGATATTAGCGCTCAAGGGAAACATTATTCTCGGAAATATTTAGGTAACAGTGTCAGCCGAGTTAAAGGAACCATTTAATCAAATAATGAAAGTCATTACAGCTTGTGTGCAGCTGTTATTTTATCTCCCTCAGTTAGCGCTCTTAATTAAAAAATTTATTGCTTTATTAGTTGCTTCTGCAGTTGGTGAAAGCGCACGTTTCCTGTGCTTTCGTGTTCGTTGTTTGTGTGTACGTTGCTTTAGTTCCGACCATTTTGATTGAATTGAATAAATGATGGTTCGTTTCGAGCAACAAATGGCGGAACATTTCCGTAAAGTAGTTGCAATTAATTTTTATCTTGCGAGTAGTAAATATAGTCATTTTTTGAAAAGTTGAGAATGAATTTTTCGTTTTGGTTTCGGCGTGTTTGAATTAAGGTATTCGACTACGTTCGGAACCGTGATTTTGCAAAAGCGTATAAATGGATAATATTTATTATATTTCGTGTCACTTAGATTAGAAAATGTATATAAAACTGTTTTAAGAATAGTGTTACAAAAAAAAAATTATTTAAGTACAATATTTCGGCTAAAAATTAACTTAGAATAAACTTTTTTCAAAATGTTCTCCTTTTGTGAAAAATGCTTCTATTATAATAATATTTTGCCTGTATATAGCTCAGACATCTGTACAGAGGCTCAACTAGAATTTTTGAAATATATAACTTAGAAGTGGGTTTATCTGTGTTTTACGACAACAGAGGGGAGAAATTTTAAGAGAAAAAAACGCCTATAAAATTATTTCAAATGATTGTAATTCTGAAAATAATGTGAATGTTTCAAAAATCATAGTTGAGCCTCTGTACAGAGGTATGAGCTATATACAGGCAAAATAAGCTCATATATAGCTTTTTGTCTGAATTATATTTTAAATTTTTTTCTCATCAAAATTTTCGAAGAATTTAATTTTTAGAAAATTTATATTTTGATTTTGAAATATGTACGTAGATTTTTTTTGTGCAATTGTAAGTGCTATAAATAAAATATATATATATATATATGCAGCTCTCGTTTTTCGTATGGGAGAGCGTCGCATAGATAGATCTGTGTGGCTCACAGCAATACTTACACAATAATATAAGCAACATCTCAGGTATAGATTTTGTCACAGTTCCTTCTTCAATTAAATGCCGTTAATTAATAGCGGATGTGCTTGGAAGACTTGAGACACTTCAAATTCCATTGTATTACTAACAGCTTATGCACAACTGGATCTTCTATTTCAAATAAGGTAGCTCTTTAAATTGATTCACATTCTGATTGAATAACTGAATCAATTTATTTACAGAAATCATTAAGTGTAGCAGAACTAGATAAAGTTATCAAAGAGGTATATGTTCTAATGCAGTCTATTAGATTTGTGAGACACTGCCATCAAAAATTCAAAAAGAAATGTCTCTTTTTTGAAAATGAACACACACACACGGAGACGTGGTGACTACTTGAAAAGAACATACCGTAAAATCCGGCATATAACGCGCACTTTTAACACAAAAAATAAGATCGAAATTTAAGGGTGCGCGTTATGCGCCGAGTATAAAATGAGAACTTTAAAAATAAAAAAAAAAAGAGAGGAGTATAAAAAATTAGACTTCTACATTATATCGAAACACTGTTTATTTGAAAGGAAAAGCATTCCGTAAGAGCTTAAAGGGCCGTCGTTCTAAAAGGATGCCATTTTTCTATAACTTCGGGTAAATACTTCGAATAAATGACTTCGCTAAACATAAAAGAATTGCACACGTCTATGTCAGGTTTCTTCGTTAAAAACGGGGTGTGCGTTATGCGGCGAATATACCTAAAAGTTAAAAAATGAGGCTTGAAAGTATAGGTGATCGTTATACGCCGGATTTTACGGTACTCCAATTTAATGACGATAACACCTACTAGTATAGAATCGGAACGAACAATTTGTAACAAAAACAAGTAATATATAAAAAAAAAATTTAAGTCTCAATTCCTACTTAGATCAACAAAGAAAAATTTTATTTTAGCTACTTTTTATTGAATAGCTACAATATTAATATAAGTAATGCATATACATATAAGAATCACAACGTTAAGTGGTCATTAATTTTATTAATTATCATTAAAGTATCGTATTGTCATCCAAAAAAAATCTGTTATAAAATTTCAGTTCAACTGAATGCTTTAAAACTGAGAAAAACTTTTCAAGTTTTGACACAAGTCCCAAAAATGATGCCAACGTTGTGGCTGTATTTGTAATTCTTTTAAATAATTAGTTTTAATCAATTAATTTTTCTTTAAATTTTAATTAAGTTATTGTATTTGTCATCCCAAAAAAATCATGTATATAAAATTTCAGCTCAATGGGCGCTTTAAAAAAGTATTTTATTAACGATTGAAAATTTCCCACGAAATAAAAAACAAATAAATAAGGGATAATAGTAGAATTGAATAAAACCGTTTGGCGATAAAGCTAAACGAGCTTTTTTTTTAAAAGCATTTAAGAAATATAAAATGAAAAATGTTTTTTTAATTTCTTCTCCCCTTTTTATTTTTTTTTTATTTGAAAAATTTTTATTTGTTTCAAAAAGATTAATATTAAACCTTTTTTAATTATTTTTTTCAGTTAAAATTATACAAACCATAAAAAATAGTTCAATCTTAATCCCGGGATTGAAAATATAATACGGGATTGCAAACCCTAATTAAGGTTTTTCATATAAAACACATTCTGGATCTAATTTTCACTACAGCGTGTTTTAAAAAATTTTTCAGGTTGTTTGTCAAATTTTACCAGTTGAAAAAAGTGGGGCAATTTTTAGCAAAAAAAACCCTCTTTTCAAAATATTTGCATCTTACTAACCCATACATCTGCTCACAATATTGCATTTTTAAAATATTGAAATGTTCCATAAACAAGTAATTTTTCATTTTAACCTGAAAATGGATAGCTCTTTTACTTTTAATATGGAAAAAAAAAAGAAAAATTTTTACGAAAAAAGGGATAAACTCTATTACAATAGTAATTAAGAAAATATCTTTCCCCTTTGGGGGTAGCAAACCGAATATAATATTAATATTGAACTACTTTTATATTTGAAAAAAATATTCCTAATGCTTTCCAATACATTCCAAATCCTATTCTTTAACATTAAGTGAAAATAGCCTTAATACACTTTAGAAAACTATTTTTTTTGGTCTTGGGCGTTTTAAAAATACTTAAAATAAACTTAATTTATTTTTTTTAAAAAATAAATAGAACTATAAACAATGAGCCATATACAATCGGGACTCGATTTACCAAACGCACCTTTAACAAATTTCACGATTTAACGACATTTTCTTTTACCGATTGAAAGGAAAACAAAACCTTTTTAACGAATAATGAACCCCGATTTCACGAGTTATTTAAACTGGTGACATTTTTTTTTTTTAGTATGTGTTTTAATAAAAATTAGGGTTTTTTTTCAAATAACATATTTTTCTTGTTCGGCAAAGAAAAAAAGCTTTTCTAGCAAGCAGTAACTTTCAATGGTAAAGGTTTCCAATATTGAATTTTCGGTGTTGAGATGTGTTATGATTTTCTACCCCAGCTTTTAAAGAACAGTGGATTTTTACATTTTCCCCCTCCCAAACCGGGAAAATTTTTAAAATTTTAATGATTATGTTACATTGGACGAGGATTGCCTATCTGTGCAACTGAAGTTGAGGAAATTGGTAATTAGTCGGAGTGATTCTAAGAGTAGAAATTAATAATGTATCAAAACTGTCTAAATAATAATCTAATGCTTTACGTTGTTTAAAAAAGAAAATATACCTTTACGGTGAAACAAGTATTTTTTTCTCACAAAAATTGAAAAAAGAATTTTTCTTCGTCGAAACAAAAAAATTTGGAAGATTCTTTAAAAAATATTTTAAAATTATCAGTTAACTGGTTTCTAATGATTTTCTAATAGTAATTTTAGCTACTGAGCAAAAAGTGTGTAGTTTCTGACTGAGGATATTTTTTTGTGTCGTTGTGTATTATAAAATTCCCAAAAGGTAAGTGCAAAAAATTTGTATTTTGTTTGAACCCTGATATTGCGAATAAAATGTTCGGTCCCAATAAATTAGTTACATCGGGTTCCAACTGTATATTATTATTGAAACTATTCTTCCCTTTAATTCTAAACTTTAAAAAAATTTTCATGCTCTGTTTCGACTTCCAGATACTGTTTTTTGAACATTGTGTTCAATGAAACATATGAAATTAGCATATTACTTTTTTCCCTCGATCAATTTGGCTGCTTAGTTTTAACATCCGGATCACCAATAAAGCGTTTATAAATTTATCGCTTACAAATATATTTTAGTAGTATTGTTAAATGAATAAGAGGAACTTATTAACAGATTAGAATATATTCGACATTTATTTACTCTTCTTATGCAATTCTTTTCCACCGTTGTCATTCCGATAAATATGATATTTACATTTTCAGCCCAATAAAAGATGTGACCACTATAATTACTTACGAATCGTATATATTTACTAATTATTCAACAGTTTTATTTTTCATTGCTACTGAAAGCTTTTTTTCTTAAAATACAATATCATGTACGAGCTTCTAAAACGTTTAGCTATTGTAAAAAAAAGTAACCCACGTTATCATACCAAAAACAATAGGTGCATTGGCAAACAAAATTTGTGCGTCCTTCTTTGTATATGGATACGATGCTGAGATTTTTCCCCAACAGAATGCTGCGGTACACGTCATTGAACACTATCTGAAGCCAGTATGTTGGTGTGAATATTGAACACAACATTATTTCACACGACTTTGTTGTTTGGCGAGAGAAGAACTGTAGGTTAAATGTTTTACAGGGCATTCAGTGAGGATATATCTCATCTTGACGCTGCGTGAATAGTGATAGGTACTACAGGTGGTATGAAACACATTGTATACTGAACAATATCGTTGTTGAAGCAATTCAAGTCTGGAGCATAATCTATAGATTGTATTTTAAGTCCTTCAAGAGCTTTCATCTTGTCAATGCATATTTTACAGCAATAATTGTTGCCGCTTTTGGCTGAACTCAATCCACATGAATTAAACTCGAATGGCTGAATTTACATCGGTCATAAAATAGCTGCAATCACACTGAAATAATTCTCATACTTTTGTACTTGCAAATTCCAGATCATTTTCAAATTTAATATTTATGCAGATATTGACATCCTATCATTAAAATTCTCTAAAATTTTTTCAAAATATAAAAAGTATCGACATTAGATATAAGAAGAAAAAAATTCTTTTTTTATGTCGATACTTTTGAACCTAGTGCACTTTTTTATTTATATAAAATATTAATATTATTAAAAAGATATATATATAATGTACATAAATTGCATCTATCACGTGAACATGGGATCACATGACCAATGGTCTATTCTCGTTGTGATTAATTTCTTTCATGTATTTTCAACCAGTCGATAAGATCCTGTCTATAAGATCTTTAAATACGTCAGAGAATATATTGCTTATGTATTCAGCGAATTGCCTTTCTTTATAATATTACATGCGAAGATATTCCAACTTTCTATGAATGTTCTAATAAGAATGATTATAGCCTTAAGAAATGTGAATTTTCAAAGCATTCATTGGATTTGAATAAGGAAAACTGAAGCACTCTAACCAAAATTCTCATTTCATGACTGCGTTATATATTTATATACGATTACAATAGAGCCTCTATTTAACTAAGTCGCGAAATACAGAAAAAAATTCTTTGGAGATTCAATATACTTTAGAAATCACATAAAACAAATTTTAAATTCATAAACACTATGCATTACTAAAAAAGTAATATTTTTTTAAATTTTTTTTTTTGTAAATTTATATCTATTTACGAGTATTTACTACATCTTACCATCAAAAAGAAATCTGCAAGGAAAAAAACAAAGCAAGCAAACAAACAAAACAAAAACATTGTCCTGGAATACACTGTATTTTCAATTTTTTTAAAAAAATTATGTTAAAATTAAAGGAATTTTAATGATATTTTTTAATTTTAAGCGTACAGGTAGTTTTAAACATACGTTATTTTATAACCAGTAATTCAGCATACATTACCTCACTTGCCCTTAAATTTAACTGTGAATAAAATCTGTTAATTTTATTTGAGTTTTTTGTTTGAAAAATTAGGGCAATATATTTTATTGCTTTTGGTGTGTAAGGTACTAGTCAAAACTAGTTCAAGGTCACTGATCATCATAAAATGTGTTAAAAGAGAGAATAATTTGAAATGTTCCAGAAATATTTTAAAAATAGGTAGAAAAAAATTCAAACCATGAGTTCGTTAAGAAATTCAGAAAATGCACTTGGCTATTCGGAAGCTATTTTGCGGAGGAAATAATAAAGGAAATTTTGGTTCTAGGAAAATGTTCGTAAGATAGAGAAATTTGCAAAATAGAAGTTCGTAAGAGGGTGGTCGAATTGTTTATACATAATATGACCAATATATAAATTCAAAAATCTTAATAAAAAAGCTGAGAATGAATATTTTAAAGATTTTTCATTCACTTCTTGTCTTTGACCGAGGCAGCCTAGTGCAGCAGTCGCCAAACTTTTTGACCTCATGGACTAGTAAATTCATAATTTAAATCCCGCGGACCACTAATAGGATTTTTAAAGTGTTAAATTATTGTTATGAATCGAATTATGTTTCAAGGTATCTTAAGGCTGTTTTCGCTAAGGTATCTAAGGCTGTACAAGAGCGTGACCTTAGTCCGGAGCACATTTTTGCACAGAAAAAAACGCTTCAATTTTTATAAAATTTTTTGACATTGTAACTCAAGCATTTGTTTATAATATAGTGTTTTTAAAATTTCAGAATACTTCATAAATAATTAGTTTTTCCCTTTAACATGTAAAGGGATAGCTCATTTAGCAGTATAGTATAGGAGAAAGAATGCGAAACACATTTTATAAAAGAAAAAATGTGTCAAAACTCGGATAAAAATTAGTAGTATGATAAAATAAGTGATTCTCTAAAAGGAGAGTGAAGCCAAGAATATAATATTAATGGTTGTGTGTGTGTGTGAGTACTTTTATATATGAAAAAATATTCATCACTTGAGTCCTATTTTTTGACATTAGCCGAAAACAGCCTTAAAACATAATTTAACGTGGTGAGCAGTGACGCACACAAGGGGGGTGTCCTAGGGTCTGCCCCCCAAAGCCCTTGATTTTTTTCCCGATTGATTATAATTCTAAGTATATAGTATGTAAAATTTAATTAAGTATTTATTATTAATGATGAACTTTATTAATTAATGCTAATTATTTATTCAATAAATAGTTTTTTACTGTTTTTTGTTCCCGAAAATCGACAAAATCAAAAGGAGCATGATATAAGAATGGCGGACTTTCGACCCTGGACCCTCCCTCTTGAAAAATTCTTGTGTGCGCTACTGGTGATGAGTAAGTATATTCCACACATTTTTCTGAGGACCAGCGAAATTTTCTTACGGACTACCACTTTGGCGACTTCTGGCCTAGTAGTTATGCCGACAGACTCGTGACCGGAGTGCAGTGCCGGTTTATCCATTGGGCGCATGGGGTGGGCGCCCAGGGGCCCGGATGTGTCCAGAAGGGCCTGTATAAGCTGGACAACCATGTTTTCTGGTTATAAATTTCGATCCGCCAGTGCAAATGGGGCCCCTAGTGCCTCTGCGCGCAGGGCACGTTATAAGCTTAAATCGGCACTGCCGGCGTGTTTGGAGCTCGAGCTCTAACGCCACTGAAGACCTGCCGAACAGACGGGCTGATTCTCGTTAAACCTGTTGTCGAGTCTCAAAGTCCTCCCGTTGGTATGTGTGTGTGGAGGGGGCGAGCTCAGGTGTCGTCCTCGTCACTTGAGCATGGTTCAAAATTACGGAGTCCATCGCTAATAGCACTCGGGCTGCCTTATGGTGCGATGTAAAAAAGCATCCACTCACACACACATACACACACGTTCACTCCTTACTAAAAATCAAAAAGGAAAAGTCACTTTTTCAAAAGAATAGGTGTTGAATTGTAGTTATTCAACAATTTTCGTATGCAAATAAGAAGGTGAACCAAGAGCTGGGTATGAAATGTTGATAATATACTCAGCCATATCTCACGCTTTCTTCAATTAAATCGAAATTAGTTCCTTTTATTACTGTTTTTAATCTGGTACTAAATTATTTTCGAACTCAATTGTAAGTTTTCTCATCGAATACACATGGAAATCGAGTCTCCAAAATGGGGACATCTGTTCAAAATGAATTAAATTTGCAAGTAATTAAAACAAAGCTTCAATTAAGAACAACAATGCAAACTATTAAGATGACTGGTTCACACGCACATCGAATGCAATTAATTGTCCCATTGATCGAAAGAGCTAAATATTAGCTTGAAATCCTTTCATGCTCGTAATTTCCTTGTCTTAAAATGATGAAAATATTTGAATGTTCTAGTAATTATGTAAAGTAAACAATACAACCTGAATTAATAAAATGTCTAAGTTGTGTGGTACTTCTGGCACCAAATATCCTGTAATTTATTCCTCTTTTTGCATCTGGCAACAGTTTTAAAACCAGGACGTGTCGTATAATTGTAATACATTTCCCTAGAGAAAATGCAGGAAATGTAAAATATTAGTAATTATCAGTAAAATGCTAAATTGAATGTTTAAGCATGAACTGAGGAGTGGGTGTTATTTTCAGAAGTGAAAAGGAAGTTTAAGCTTTATCTGTAGCTTATTGTGGTAAGAGGTTAATTCTCAAAATTGCTAAAATTTTGAACCTTTTTTTTTTAAATCGGTGTACAACAAGCACCTTTGTATCTCTCTAACAAATTTAATACCAAACTCAGAAAATGATAACATAAGTCATGGTTGTGAAATGTACAGTTTTCTGGAATATTGAATACGGCCTTCTGAACTCATTTAACTTTTGTAAAGATTTTTTTCCCTATCTTAATTTTTATATTTGTATTCTGTTTTCAATCTTTGTTAAAAATAATACTGCTTGATTCTCAACTAGCCAACCAATATTTTAGTGAACCATAAGCATTTGCAATGATATTAATTGTTCAAAAACATTTCGAGCTAATGTATTCAAATATGGATTGTTCTGATTGTACACTACTAGCCATTAAAATTGCTACACCAAGAAGACGACATGCTATATACGTGAAATTTAAACGACAGGAAGAAGGTGCTGTGATATGCAAATGATTAGCTTTTAAGCGCATTCAGACAAAACAGTGTATAATGTATTTAAATGAGGAAATTATTCAGCCAGTTTCTCATACACAAATTGCATTTGAACGTTGCTGCCTGGTGAAAAGATGTTGTGGTACCTCGTGTAAGAAGTAGGAATGCGTACCAGCACGTTTCTGACTTTAATAAAGGTCAAATTGTAGCGTACCGGATTATGTGGTTTATCGTATCTCAGAATTGCTGTTCGCGTCAGTCGAGATCCAATAACTGTTAGAAGAACATGGAATCGATGGGTTCAGGACGATAATACGGAAGACCATGCTGGATCTCAACGACCCCCTATCCCTAGCAGCAGAGAAGACAGGCATGTTACTCGCATGGCCTTAATGGATCGTGCAGCCACGTCATGAACCCTGAGTCAAGAATTAGGGTCGTTTGCAAACCAACAAGTGTCTGCACAAACAGTTCGACGAGGTTTGCATCAGCATGAACTCTCAGCTCGGAGACCAGGGCTGAGGCAACCCTTGACTCTGCATCACTGACAGGAGCGTCGTCAATGGTGTGATCAATGACGAACCTGGGCACACGAAAGGTGAGACGTTATTTTTTCGGATAAATCCAGATTCTGTCTGTTTACAGCATCAAGATGGTAGCATCCGTCTTTGGTGGCGTCGTGGTGAACGCACATTGGCAGCGTGCATTCGTTATCGACATAGTGGCCCATCACTTGGCGTGATGGTATGGGGTGGTATTGGATACATGTCTCGGTCATCTCTTGTTCGCATAGACGGCACTTTGAACAGCGCCCAATACATTTCTCGCTTGTTACGACCCGTGGCTCTACCCTTTATCCGAGCCCTACGAAACCACATGTTTCAGGGACGACCGCATGTTGCCTGAATTGTACGGACCTTCCTTGATACGGAAAACGTTCGGCTGTTGCCCTGGCCTACACGTTCACCAGATCTCTTGACAACAGAAAACGTCTGGTCCATGGTTGCCGAGTGACTGGCTCGTAACCATACGCCAGTCACTACGGTTGATGAGCTGTGGCATCGTGTTAAAACTGCATGGGCATCTGTACCTGTATATGCCATCCAATCTCTGTTTGACTCAATACCCAGGCGTATAAGTGCTATTATTACTGCCAGAGGTGGTTGTTCTGGGTTCTGATTTCTCACGATCTATGCACCCAAATTTCTTGAAAATTTAATCACTTGTTATTTCTAGTATAACATACTTGCCCAATAAATATCATTTTGGTATCTGCATTTCTTCCTGGTGTAACAATTTTAATGGCCAGTAGTGTATTTTAAATGCATACATTTTTTGCTATATAATAACACCACTATTTAAGGTATAATGGAGCTAAAGATTGTTGTAACAAGTATGTATTATTAAAACATTTAATGCACAGATTTATTGGTATAACTTTATTAAGGGTTATTCTTTATTAAAGGCTGTCCGCTGCACGGGACTAAATGATGACTCTTGCTTTTTAACAACTTTAATTTAGCTTAAAAAGATGTAGACCATGGATAGCGAACCAGTGGCAAGCGTGCCATCAAAGGCACGCGACACAATAATTTGAGCACGCCAGTGATCAAAATGGTTTGCATTTTATTTCAAAATAATAAAGTTCACTATGAAGTATTGCGAACAAATGCGAGTGATCGGTCGTGGGGCGGCGAAGACACCCTCGTTTGTTATTGTCTTGCCTTAGTTACGTCGTGGACTACAGTTGCTTATGATGCAAAGTTTGTCTACGCATAGTATAGTCAATTTCGTGACACTACTGTATTTTAAAGTTTTAGTTACGATTTTTCACTATTATTTACTATGGTTAGTTCAGCAAAAGAACAAAAAGTGCAAGATAGTAAGTGTAACAGAGAATTTCGAACTTGTTAAATCTAGAAATATGGCATTATTAATGAAGGAGGTAAAGCGGCGTGTGCTTTATGTTCTGGAAGAGTGATATGCAGAACATCGTCTGTAAAACGGCATTCTGAAACAAATCACAAATCCTCTTGTCAAAATGGTAAATCACAGCAAAAATAATTAATTGCTTAGAAACAATTTGGCAGATAACTTCAATTTAACATGCATGCTGTACTAAAAGCTACACTTACACTCCTACATGCTATATTTACAATCCTAGTATAAATTATTTGTCATCCAATCTGCAACAACAGAAGTCGCACTAATGTTACTTTAATTTGAATTACACGTATAACTAAAACACAACTATACAGTACAAAAAGTATTTTTTCATAGTAAATAAAGAGTTTTGAATTGTTAGAATTTAGTTTTATTATTTTTTCAATAATCACAATTCAGAATTATTTGACGGCACGTTTATGCTTCATTTAACACTTCTTAAGAAAAAATGACACGTTGATCCGTAAAAATTCGCCACCCCTTATGATATCGCCCCCCTAGGGTGCCCTTCTCTTTGATTATCAGCGTGAGCTAGATGTAGGGATTAATTTGAAAGAACTAGAAGATTCCATACCTTAATTTGGCTTATTAAAGATTTTTACAACTTAAACTTCTAACAGATTAGATAATAATAATATATGTGAGAGAATCTACTACATGTCGATACAATATATATAATTCCGAATTAGTTTAACCCGGACCACTATCAATAACCAACACGCTCAAACTCAATTCCAATAATATCTGATCCTAATATTGAATAGTCAATCCTACCTTAACCCTCAATCGTCGATCCAATCTTTAATGAAATTGCGTATTTACCATTGATTGCAGTTGCAAGTACCTTGACCTACTTGGCTCTTTAACTCCGAATAACTTCTCTTGGCTGTCACTTCACAATTGTATCACGCTCTATCATAACATTCCCCAAATTGCCACACCGCTTACTCTAACTTTTGGATATTTAAAAAGCTTTCTAATTTGCATTCCTCATTCACGCTTCACTTCTTGGGTTTTGGTTGGAAAAGAGTTGCCATTAATTCTGGCCCCAAAGAACCCAAAGGATATGTTAATGAAAAGACGCGTGAGCCCGTCACACCCTGATGTAGACAAATGCCAGCAACTTCATACGGTGAGAACCTCTCATAGCGAGAAACAGCACAGCAATTCAATGTTCCACAAAGATTATTTACACTAGACTCAAAAACAAACAAAACATTGTAATCGCGCAAAAGGCTAGATACAGTCGATTGCGTTGGTAAAAGTCACAAGAATGAAACTATTTATTTTATCGAAAATACATATAAGATAGAAATTATAAATAATACTAAGAATTGAATAGAAATTAAATGTATCATATAAATGAACATACAAAGCACATTAATAATAAAAATACACAGTTTAAATAATGATGAAAATAGAACTTGAATAATAACGAAAATACAATTTGAATAATAGAAAGATACAAATCCAACCAAACAAAGGCCTTAAAAAGAAATTATTGTAGTCTTATTTGATTATTTATTCGTTTCTTTAACGCGGACTTAAAAAAAATATTCTTCGCCTTGGAATAAACCAGAACACACAATAAATAGGGAATATGGAAGTACTAGTTAGATGTAGAGAATTAAAGTATTTATGAAATTATTTTTTTTAAAAAATTCCTCCTTCTGTTACTTAAAATGGTTCGTCTTCCCAATTATTTTGCCTGACTGGGGATAAGTATGCGAAAACGTTTTTTAGCACAACAGAGTATCGATTTCCATTGATAAAAAGTTTCTCTCTCTCTCGGAAACTATATTTTAAAATATAATGAAAAATTCTTTTTTCCCCCTCTTTTGATTCCTTAGTATGGTAACCTCGTGCCAGTAGAAGAGTTTCATGGTTTAGGGGCCCTGTTAAAGGGCCTACCCCCTCTGGAAGATTTTTAGGAATAATTTGTGTCCCAATGCTTTCACATATCCTTTACAAGAAGATTACGAAAGAAAGAATAGAGTGAAGTATGTCCAAGAATGTCTCATTTCAAGTAAAGAGCGCTTAACGAAGAAATTTGTTCCAACCAATAATAAGAGACTGACATGTGCCATCCTTTTTATACTAATTGCAAAATAACCTAATTTATCAGTGTGTGGTCATGGTAACTTTAAAAGCTATTTCAAAAAATTCAATTTGGCTCCTTTATCTTCCTGCAATTGTAATATTGGTGGCGATGAAAATGTAGAACAGTGATTCCCCCAAAGTGGTCTATATAGACCCCTAGGGGTCTATGACGACTTGGAAGGAGTCCACGTCAGTGAAAAAATAATTTAGGGGCCCATGAGGTGTAAATGGGGGTCTTCGATAGAGGCTTTTATTAAACCACACTATGACTTTAATTTTAAAAGAAAATATAATCAAAAAGAAACCAGATTTTATTTATTTAACAGATTTATGTACTAAATTTAATGAGGTTAATTTACACAGTCACACAAGGTGACAAAACAAGTAAAACAAGTCCATCATTTCAGTTTTTCTTGCCAGAATTAAGCTAAAGGAGTGTAAAATTGGGCGTCTCAAATTTTCCCAATTTCTCATTTTGTCACAGATATTCTGCCAAGATAATGTTTTTTGAACCTACGTTTGAGAATGCTTTGACTATGGTAGAACCCCCTGCCACCGAAAAAAAATAATAAAACGACTGGATATTACTAACCGAAGAAATTTAAGGTTAAACTCAACAAGATTGATACCAAGTGTTAAAATTTTTTTTATTGAAGCACCATATTCATCTCTTCTATTAAAAGCATTTTTGTTTTTGTTGCTCAATTGTTTTATGTATTTTTAAATTTAAATTAACATGTTTTTTTTTTTTAAGTTTTATACACTATACTTCCCTACAATTAAAAATTTTAATCTTTTAAAGTAAGTAGCAGTGTAACAGCTGCCAAAAAGACATTTAAGTTGATAAATGTGCAAAAATTTAACATTAGGTAAGCAGGGGTCTACCCAAAGACGAAAAACATGGCAAGGAGTCTATGAGTCAGAAAAGTTTGGGAACCTCTGATGTAGAACATGTTTTCCTTCTGCATTCAAGTTTGTTAGAGAAAGGTAGATCCAAAGAAGCTCTTTACAATAAATTGTCCTCTGAATTCTCACCAACTTATTTCCGCCAGAAATGCTTTTGAAAAGTTCTGTAAATTTATTGCAAACATTTGTAATCATTTAGGATTTACAATTTTTTTTCCCCTTCCTTCTTTTGTACTGTGTGTTTCATATTTACTTCTGTGATACTTTATGTTACACGTGGTTTATAAATGTTTTTAATACAAAAAAAAATGCTTTCACATGGAGTTAATATGAAGTTTAGCGACAAAAAAAAAAAAATCGGGTATCGTCCCAGTTAACTGATTGCAGTTCGAAATTACCAAGTGGATTCCTAATACCCTGTGGCTAATGGCGTAATGTACACCCCCTCATCGCGAGGGGGGCGGGTAGTGTGCAAAGCCGATTGACGCCAAGTACACATGTAACGAATTTATAAAATTTTAAATGCGAAATCTGACTTTACAAGGGGGCCCTAATATTCTCCGTTACGCAACTGCCTGTGGCAATTTTTGTGCAACTCTACACAACTTGTTGTGATACCCCCCTTGGGTGACCGTATCTTTGATTGTCAGCATGAGCTAGAGGTGTAGGGTTTGCAAAAGGAATAGACGTTTTTGATTCTTATATGACTTATTAAGAATGGAACTTTTAAAAGTCTAACAATTTAGATAATATTATTTAAGCGAGAATCTATAATGAACAAAAAACACAGTAATAGTAAAACCGAGTTGCGTAACTTAGACCACTATAATTATTTAATCCCCTACTTCACTTTAATAATATTATAAGTCCTAATATCAAATAATCAATCCTTTCCTTAATCCAAATTTAGATTCAATCTTATGAAGAAACGTTCGGCGTGCAATGGTATGCACCTTTGACAATGGCTTATCTTCCAGGTAAGCTTCCACAATTGGCATAAATTTCACGCTTGCTTCATCTCTTTCAAACAGTGGCAGCACATGTCCGACCCCCAAAGCCCTTGATTTTTTCCGATTGGTTATAAATTCTAAGTTTTAACATAAAATTTAATTAAATATTTGTTATTAATGATTAATTTTAAATTAATGCTAATTATTTTTTTAATAATAACGTGTTGTCCGAAAATCGACAAAATCAAAAATACATGATACAAGAATGGTGAACTTTCAACCGGGGACCCCCTGAAAAATTCCTGTGCCGCACTGCTTTCAAACATAAATTCCCCAAATTGCCATTTCACTTACTGAAACTTCTGTTATTTAAAAGCTATCTTATTTGCATTTTTTCACATTTCGCTTCTTGGGTTTTGGTTGGAAAAGAGTTGCCATTAATCTTGGCTCCCAAAGAACCCAGAGGTTATGTTAAAGAAAAGACGCGTGAGCCCGTCACATTGATAATACGAGCTCATCGGTGCTAATTACTGAAATCTATCACACTGCAAGTTTTTATTAACTTAGTCCTGCTGTGCAATAGGTTGACCACAATGAATCCACACAATTTTGATTATGTTCTGCGCGTAAGGTATCCGACTACATTCAGAACCGTGATTTTGCAAAAGCGTATAAATAGATAATATTTATGATATTTAGCTGTCACTTAGATTCAAAAATGTACTTAAAATTGTTTTAAGAATATTATTGCAATAAAAAATTTATTTAAGTACAATATTTTGACAAAAAATGAACATAGAATGACCCATTTTCAAAATATTCTCCTTTTGTGAAAAATGCTTCTATTATAATAATATTTTGCCTGTATACAGCTAAGACCTCTGTACAGAGGCTCAACAAGAAATTTGAAATATATAATTTAGAAGTGAGTTTATTTATGTCTTACGACAACAGAGGGGAGAAATGTTAAGAAAAAAACGCCGATAATGATTTCAATGGGTTGTAACTTGAAAAAAAAGGATTTTTTTTAAAAAAAAATAGTTCAGACTCTCTGGAGAAGTCTTTACTTTATATAAGTAAATATATATATATATATAAAATATTATTATTTTAGAAGCATTTTATTATAAAAGGAGAACATTTTGAAAAAAGGGTATTCTAAGTTAAGTTTTTGTCAAAATATTGTATTTAAATAAATTTTTTTTGTCAAAATGTCCTTAAAACAATTTTATGCATGTATTCTAATCTAAGTGACACTAAATATCATGAAAATTATCCATTTATGCACTTTTTTAAAATCACCGTTCCGAACGTAGTCGGATACCTTAAAAAAAAGCACTAATTCTGCGAATTAATCATCATCATTATTATTTTGCATTATTATTTCTCATGATGAAACTGAAGGAATCAAAAAACCTAAATTATTATAAAAATTATTTTTTTCTTGACTGCAAATATTTAAATCTCTTTCATTCTACGGGTTACCTTTTGATTTGAACTTAGTTTTATAAAACGCATGCATAATTTATGATCATTAATAATAACTTATAGAGTCATTCGAATTAGGCAAAAATGCATCGAAATCTGATACAAAAAAAAAAAGAAAGGTTTTTGCTCTTTTGAGACAGTTTTCATCGTGAATTCATTAAAACCTTTTTTCTGTACTGTTGCCAAATGCGATTTAGATTATACTATCTGGGAACTATTTTTGACCATCCACTACTGATTTTTTGACCAATTGTGATTCCTCTAGATATAAAAATAAAGATTTCAGACTAGATAAAAACGAAAACTTCGAAAAAAAAAATGTCTCACTCGTTGAAAAACCATTATCTAATTCCCAAATTCGAGATACAGACATCGAATGAAAGAACAAAACGTTTCTAAAAAGTTTCAAAGCTGCGTTAGTCGAGGCGAGTTAACACTCTGCTGTTTGAATTTTTTTTCCTTAAGTACTTCCTCTTTGTTTTGCTAATGAAGTGTCTTCTGATTGGCACATCGAGCAGATAAAAGGACACCTCCAACCAAGCCCGAAGATAATAGCAGAGGGAAGAGAGTTCCACTGATAAAAGTTCGCGCCTAGAAAGCACACACACGCTGATAACAGTGAAGTTTGCAAACTTCAGAGTTTTGATGTTATCAGGTGTCAAATGCGAGTGATAATGTCATGTTGTTCGAAAAATATAGTAATACGTAGGCTAGGATTTTATGATAATATTTTGGTTGCCAGGCATTCACCGGAAACAGTTACATTAGATGACTCCAATCTTTTATGGACAGGCAAATAAAAGCTCAAAATTCAAAACTGTGTTTTAAACTACTCATATCTATCCTTGTTTAAATTTCACTGATGTCATATCCAGATTAGAGAATATAACTTCTTGTCAACAATGATTTGAAGTATTTTTGTTAAAACATTGAAATTTGTTTTGTATCATTTAAAGTAACTTCATTTTTAGTGAAAACATTTTTTACTGAATATACTTATTAACCCTATTTAACTTATAATATTCATTTAACATTTTAGAGAAGTTTTACAAGTGCTCCCCTATGAATTGTCTTACACATTTAATCAGCCTTGAGGTTTAAATTTTTATTTATACTACCCCTTCCCCCCCCCTGGGTCTAATCAGATGTTGTAGACTATATATTTTTTTAATTTTGGGAATCAAGTCCTAGCATTAAACTTTTGATTGTATTGTAAAATATTCTTATAGCGTCGCCTCTTGATTTAAAAGGGATAGGACTTGAATTTGTAAAAGGGAAGAGTATTTATATTTTATGCCCCCGTGTGACCCCCAAATCAGAGTTGGTTTCCACAAAACCAGTTCTTATCAGATCTCTTCTTAAGAAAACAAACATGCTTAATAAATTTTGTCTGTGCACTGGCGTAGCTAATTCTGAAGGCCCCGTATCAAAACTCCTTCAGGGTCCTTTTTTAAAAATGAAAGTCCTGTTAGTGGTACTGAAATTCCACACTTGGGGGCCCCGTATCACTGATATGGCTGATACGGCGGTAGCTACGCCCCTGTGTCTGTGGCCCTAATAATTCAAAAACGGGAATTCTTTTTACACCAATACTCTCTCCCCCTTGGAGGTCGATTTCCGCAACACCCACTCTTAGAGGATCTCTACTCAAAAAAGAAAAATTTTTCAACTAAATAGTTTAATAGTTCAAAATGAATTTGTGTGTGTAACGCCCCCTCTTGGGAGTCGATTTCCACAAAACCCATTCTTACTGGATCTCTGCTCAACAAAAGAAATATGCTCCCAAAACCCCAAGTCTGTATTCAAGTGCCCCTTTAATGAGTGGTAAATTTTATTTTTTTATATATGTAGATATAGAAAATTTAAAACGAAGGTTTTAAAATATTTTTATTGTTCAAAAGCATAAAATGTTTATCCTTAAGAGAAAACTACAATTGCACAAATAAAACACCTTCCCCTTTTGGGTGGGTGTACAGGATAGAGTAAGGGGATAACCCCTTTGACACTAAGAAATTTTTAGTTTTTAGCATAAATACGCCTTGGCAATTTCGGCTACGTGTTTTTAAAACGTGAACTCCTTCTACAAAAGTAGTGTGTGTACGGCCCTGTGTCAGACTAATGCAAAAATCGTACAATCACGTGAACACTCAGTAGTGATTGTGAACCTACTTTTTTGTGGTGTACCCCTTCCCCCTCACTATCACTTTACGTACCTCACTTTGAAAACATTTTTGCGGTAAAAAATACGGTGGCAACGCAAAAATTTATTTAATAAATTTTGTAATGTATTATCAAACTTTTAAAAGTTGACCTACTTATAAATGACACAAATATCAAGGTAAATAATTGTTCCTGCAAATTATGTAAAAGATCTAGGAAGAAAAATTCTACTTTATTTCCAATTAAGGAGAACATTTCGCATTCTGAAAATAGAATACCTATAAAAAGTTTCCACCAGAGTATGAAACGAACATGACGAGTCGTTCTGTTTTAATTAATTTGACGAGTTTACGGATTTATTCTATAATTAACTATATTTCTTTCTTTTTTTCATAATTGAAATGCAGTTATAATTTTGTTTACTTATGTAGAATGCTTACATTAATCGTTTTCAATCCGAATTTAAGTAATAACCCCTATTTTTAATTGCCCTTTTTAAAAATCATTTTACCTTCAGAAACCCGGGAGGACTAATCAGAAAAATAAAAAGTGGTGTTACATTTATCTCATCCTCTCCATTCGTGTCTTTAAAATCTTGAAAAATTGAGTATTATTTTAAGATAAATGAGGTCAGTCATGGATTTAAATAATAAATTTTTTCCTGGAATAAGTCGTCTTAATGGATTTGATTTAAACGCCTCAAAATAAAAAAATATAAAATTAATAAAAAAAAAATTAAGTTTTATATTGTGAATATTTTATGCTGTTTTTGTTGCTAATCCTCTAGGGTTGACGAAATGCTTCATAGTTGCCCATATTGTTAACGTTTTGTTTGGGATGAGATTGACTGGTCGGTAAAATGACATTATAAATACTAGCGAGTTTATAATTCCAACATTTCGGTTCTACAACAGAAGCCATGTTAACAAACGAGAATTCTTTGTGCATATCAAATGTAATAGGTTCTTCAAGTTCTAGCATAATTTAGCGCGAAGTTCGAAGAGGGCGATACAGTTCAAGGGTCTTTAAATTATCTCACTCTAGTTTAAGCCAAAGATAGGCAAACTAGGCCAGCTGTGCAGGTGCGTTCTACTAGAGGTTTAATACGGCTTAACACAAATTTTCAAGCAATAATTTAAAAACTTTTTTTTCCATATGCGAAAATTTGTATAATTTTACTTATGCAAAATAGTTTTAAAAATTTTTTTGAGTATGGTTTAAAAACTTTTGAATGGGTAAAAAATGCATCCAACCGTATTAAATATGTGCAACATTATTAAAATATACTTATATGCTTGTGTTATACTTGTTTAAAATTTTTTAAAAAAAATAGAATCGCAGTCACAGTTATATTTATTCCATTAATATTAAAATAACATTCTAAATCAATGACGCACACAAAGGGGGGGGAGATCCACGGGTCCAGATTCCCCCCCCATAGCCCTTGACATTTTTTTGTAATTGCTGATATTCTTGTGTATAAAGAACGTAAAATTTAATTAAATATCTGTTATTAACAATTCATTGTATTAATTAGTGCTAATTATTAATTCAATAATTTATTTTTTTCTGTATTTTGTTCTGAAAATCGACAAAATCAAAAGAATTTGGCGGTATATTGAGGTAAGATAAAAAATGCTGACTTTCTAACCTGGATATTCCCCCCTGAAATTTTTTGTGTGCGCCACTGTTTTAACTACTTTATTTTTCATAAACTTCTCTTTGGGGTTTATAATAAAGTATACTGAGACCCATCAAAGATTTTCCTTATGGGGTCTATGCCTCAAAAATTGTTAAGTGATTATTCAGTTAATTTCAAATGGTTTATTACCAAAACATGCCATATATATATTTTTTAACTTAGCAACATTTATTGTTCTTATCACCGATGAATCTTACCATAATGCGAGAATATGCCTCCTTCCATATGCATATGAGACCACGGTAGCCGAGTAATTACGGTCACGAGTTCTTAAAGTCGGATTACACGAACATGTTTCAAACAATTTTTCATCCAATTCGGGCGATTTTTACTCAGTTGCCATAGCAACGGCTTTAGAACAACTTTTTGCTAGTGAGCTCAAAGAGTTGTTCAAATAAAAGTTGCTTGAAATTCCAGCCAATGGGTTCTCTTCGGTGCCCTACGTCATAAACAACAAGATGGCGGCTCTGGTTCTGCCTAACACATCAGATATGTCGTGTTACTGGCTTCAAATAGGATGATGCTCCATTTCTGCTTGCCAATCTATCAACAAAGCGCAAGTAAAGCGAAATAAAAGAAATAATTTTGGATGCTCTGTTTCGAAGCAGAAAATTGGCGAGTAATTTTTTCAATGTGGAGATAGAGCGCGGCTGACATCAGAGCATGTCGTTTTGTTTACGGCAACTCTTCCCCCTTAGATTAGGCCACATATTGGACGAAAAAGTTGCATGGTCGAGAGTTCGAGCCTTAGTGCCACTGAAGACCATCCGTGTAGAGAAGCCGATGCACGTTAAATCAGTCTTGGCGACTTGTGACAAAACTTGGAAAGGTTTTTTTCTCACGATTTTAAAGCATTCAGTTGAACTGAAATTTTATATGTACGATTGTTTTGGATGACAATACGATACTTTAATGATAATGAATAAAAATTAATGACCACTTAATGTTGTGATTCTGTCATATGTATATACATATTTATATTAATTGTAATTATTTAATAAAAAGTAGCTAAATTGATCTAAGTAGGAATTGACTTAAATTGTTTTATTTTATATTACTTATTTTGCACAGTTAAAGTCTTATTGGAACGATTTTTACCGATAACTTTCTTTTCTTGTGTTCCTCTAATTAATACCAGTAAGTTTTCACTGGTAAATAAGATTTAAATATCAGTTTTAAGCCCTATTAAGTTTCAACTTTATTTTCCATATCCACAAGAGATGGAAAATATTTCCGCAATTTTACTATAGTAGTTGTTCCATTTCGATTATTAATTTCTCATCTCTTAAATGTAAGAGGATTATTGCACTTGCAGAAAGAATAAAGGGGATTTCGAGGTTTTACGGAACTGCAGCAAGGGTGGAAATAAGTTGATTCGCCCAAATGTCATCAGTGGGTATTTATTCAGGTAAGTAAATAATTTTTTTAAAGAGAATCCGAAATTAAGTTTATAAATTGTATTCTCCCCACATTCTTGAGTTTTCCCTTAAGATTGCACCACTGCTTACAGAAATTGAGCAATTTCAATTCAAAATGAAGAAACACTCCAATTAATGCATGTGTTTATTGATATTTCTAGGACAAATAACTAGACAAATTAGCTTAGACTGCATTTGTACAACTGAAAAAAAAATAATAAAATTCAGAATAACAAATATTTTTCTGAAAATATTCATTTCTTTATCAGAAACTTATTTTTCACTTGTCTCGGAGTTTTCCAAAAAGAGGCAAAAAACGTGTATTTCCAGAATTCTTTGTCCACAAATAAAAAATATAAATTATGGAAATTCCACTCACGGTTTGTATTATGCTACGCATTGTGTGGTATCTTATTGAGAGAGAACTTCTACTTTTAAATAAAAAGCAAGAAGAATGCATTAAAAAAATATCCTCTACAGAATTTCGGATGAAATATATCCATACAAAATAACGCCAACCCACGCTGAAGAAAAAAAAAGAGAATATTTCGAATTGTGTGTGTCAGAGTTCAACCAAGACGACCTTTTCATACGACTGTATCGATTGATCCATAGAAACCGATTTATTTATTCCCTTTAAAAGCTAGCCCCCTACCATCCAGAGGGGGAAGCAGGTATGATGGAATGAATAATAGGGAGAGAAGAATATTCAGAATGTTATGCTTTTCACCCCAGATTCGAGAGGTTCTGGAAGGGAGAATTTCAGAATAGAAAGCGTCTGATACCTCTCTTGTTTGCGACAAAGCTGGCTAGGAGATTTTCCCTACGATAGGGAAAACATTTTCCCCGAGTCATTTAGTTTTATTTTTGGTTAAAATCCACGTAGGGTTAAATTACCAGGGAAATATATAATATTCGTTTATAATCATTGTTATTATTCGCTGCCTTTTTGATTAAGAACTGTGGGATTTTAAAGATTTAATATTTGTAAAACGGTTTAATGTATTTCACCCCCCTTTTTCGTTTTATGCTCTATTTTGTTATTTTTTTGAATAAATCTGTAATAAGAAAACGCTCTAAGATTATATGTTTTGAACTTCGTTAATTGTGGGCTGATGAACAGAATCTACATCAAGTATTTCGACTGTAAACATTTCTCTTAAATAAAAAATATTTCTGTTCTTTAGTTGACCGAATTCTATGATTATTCTGATAGATTTTTATAAATTTATTCGCGTACGAATATGTATATGAATATTTAGTAAATTTGTCAGACTTTCTTTACCTTTTTATTCTTCGAAGAATAAATATGTAACTTAAAAAAAAAATTACGATTATAATAACGATTAAATCGGTTAAAATGAAAAAAATTTCCTTTTTGAAATTTTCATCCTGCAAAGTGAAAAAAACCTCTCGCATACTTCTAAAATCATTTATTAAAAATGTGTTCTTTTGGTTCTTATTGAGAATCTGAATAATTGGAAATATATTTCCAGTCTCCGCATTTGTTGATCCTGTTCAAAGAATGATGTTTTTTTTTAAAAAAGTTATCCTCATTTAAACTTAATGTTTTCAAAATTATAATAGCCTTTTGGGTAAAATGAAATTAATATCGCTAACATCAGTTCAGAAAATACCGGATGTTCGAAAAGTATGGCAACACTTTAAAATTTTAATAACAAATTAAGAAAAGATATTCACTTACGGTTTTTCATATACTATAAAGAAAGTACCAAAGTTATTTTTACAATATATTTTATTGCGTGATTTAATGTGCTCACTATTAGTCACCTGGCCAACACACTGAGTCTATACGAGTAATGCTAGTGATTTCAGCTTCTGCTAGACGGCCATATTTTGTTTTTTACATGTTACCTATCATCAATAATCTTTCATGCTCTATTATAAATTGGGATTCTTTAAGATGGACTTCTGTCTCACAGGCAGTCTGAAATTTACGCAGCAAATTCCGGCGCTTTTGTAGCGTCGGCTCATGACGCAGCCTCACACCTGTTAAATTTAATGTCGGGGTGAACAGAATACCCAAACGGACATTGTAATCTTCCAAAAGAAACCGTGTATTCTTCTTTCATGCCTGGCAGGCAAAAGCAGATGTGGACCTATTTGGAAACGGTTTTATTGATACCACACTTCTTCCTTCCGACGCCCAGACAATTTGTATTTCAACGGATCTATAGAGCGATACCCTGTGAACAGTTTCTATGGTTTGATTCCTTCGAACAGGGACCGCGAATTATTTGAATGGGAAAAAATGTCGGCCTGTTGGGACAAAGACATACCGGAGGGTACCCCTCAGTATCAAAGTGACAGATCGGATTGTAGATCCTCTATATGGGGGTACGTACGGCGCGGTGGGTTGATCTCAGTCGCACCGGCCTATTTCAAAGAACTAATGAATTGGGATGAAGACGAGAAGTGCAGTGGATCCGTTACATTCTGCCGCAATCAGAGATGATTGGGGGCGTGAAAAGGCTCATCGGGCTTTAAATGGTCGGCTTGAAAGTTGACGAGGATCTTCGATCTTTACGCCGCTCTCCCCTCTTTTCGAAGACATGATAGAGGTTCGGGGGCACCCGCACTTTGAGGCGATCCCTTCAAGACCTACGAACATTAAACTGATGTATGAACTTTTTCCAGCGAAAGGCTGTGAAGATTAGCGTAATTAATAATGCATTCTGCATATAGTGGTTAGTGACGCTGACTGTGGTGCCATAGGCCAGGGTTCGAATCGTGAAGGCATGGATGATGTAAATGCATAGGCGCCTTTGCGGCAGGGGGTACTCCAACAAAGCCGTCAAGCCGTAAGTCCTCCTCGCTGACTGATGGAAGGAGAAGAGAGAGGGGACTTTGGTCACCGTGCGGTGTTCTCCTCAAAATTGGGCAAGGTGTAAACCCAGCACCGTAATTGTCACCTGCAGGTATGGTGCTCAAAGCGCGCTAGCGACGGACGTAAAAATCTAGCCCTTCACCGCGATGAATTTTTAGACCTTGATCTGATGTTATTGTCGAAACAATGGCATAAGTATCAACAACAAATTTTGTTTTTAATTACCAACAAATAAACTGCTCTCTGTGCGCAATGGTAAATATTAGGGCTTCTATAAAGTCAGGGTCTTAGGCCCTTATATAGAATCCTGCCCCTCCGGTGGTGTTCCGTTACACCACTGACCTATTGGCAAATAGCTGTGTGATCTCTCTCGCTACTAAAAGTAGCCAGGTTCACGATTAATTACACGGTGATGCTGTTTTTGAAAATGTCGAGAATGTTGCAAAAAACTGACGTTGCACTATCTAGCTTGCATATCATTAAACAGAAACTCTAATCTTTTTTTGAGGAACATAAAAACAGTAATCGAAAATCTTTGTTTATTTTTCATTCTATTTTGAAAATGTAGCTCTACCTTTTCGACACATCCCTGTTTTTATTTTTCCTCTTCTTCTTTAAATACCAAATTCTTTCCCTTTGCCCAAACGCTATATTTTTTTCTCGCTATCATCTCATATCACAAGGTTCGGGTCAGTTCATCCTTCATCTATGGATTTTTAGATGGCCTCAAACGGCTTCGCAATTAACATCTCAGTAGCGTCCAATGTAAAATCATAACAGAGGTTTTTATGTGTACCACCTGAACGATACAGGTGTTCAGTCAAGTGTTTTTCTTTTATTTGCATTGATGCTGGTGCACTGAATAATTCATCTGCGAACTTGTGACTCTTCGAAGCGATATCGATTATTGAATCGACCTAGAATCATATTCGTCGAACTTTTGGTACAAAGCATTGTACAGAATGTAAATAATATAGCCACGGTGTTTAACACTTTTGTGTGTTATAGTTGTGTATTTGGTTGAAAGCTGCTTGTAGATAACTAACATTACGCATCGCCAATGATAGGTCTGGAAGATATAATTTATTGAAATTTTTCTTTTGGAAATTAGATTATGAAATGATTTTAATAAGAAGCTTGCTATTACGATTGCTAATCACACTTTTAATTCTTTTAATCACCAAAATTTTTAATATCAAACGAGATAAATAGACACCAAACTAAAATTAGTGGCAGTTTTTTTTTTTTTTTCAAAATAAAATGCTTTTGTTTTGTTTCGTTAAAACAATCTGCTCAGTACTTCCTCCTCATGTTGGTTAAGGTGAAACCACTCTCATTCGTTTGATTCCCGGGGGTATCCGAACGCATGATGGGTGGAGAAGCTATTTTATTGAACTCGAAATGATTACTACAAGATTTGCAATGAATTACTTTTATTCAGTTAAACGCTAGAAATGACCACGCGATATGCAAGCAAGACAAGTTAAAAGACAAGAAGAAATTGGTGCTCCTATCTGAAATGAGCTAACCCTCGAATTGTGACAAATTGGAAATCCTCCGTAATTCTACATCGTACAAGTGGCTTTGAAAATATTGTACTGGTTTGAGTTAGAGGCAATACCATCCACACGCGCCTACGTGTCTTCTATATAATCATCCACTATTACCAGGGACGTCTTAAGGCATAGGCCAACTGAGTCCAGGTTCAGGGCCTCGTTTCATTCTGGCTCATTCTTAATAAGATCATGATCTGAATAATTTTAATTTTCGAATATTATTCCGGTACATATTCTCCAAAAAACAGAGAATTTCAAACTACATGTCAAAGGGCAACAGTGGCAGTGACGTAACGTACACGTATGCAGAATACTAAGGAACCTAAAACCTATGTTATGTTATGTTTTTGCAATCATTTCTACGATTCAGCTTAAATTCAAAATGTGACGCTGCAGGGGGGCACCCTAATATTCTCTGTTACGGCACTGAATAGTGGCATGGTCATTGTTCGGCGCTTAGGCCTGCCTTATACCCATAAAATGATCAATCAAATCATTTAGTCGAAGTTGAGCTGGTTTGTGCCGATGTATGTGAGATGTGAGCCATGAACTTTTATTTGTTCAAGTTACAGTTTGTACGAGTATTTGACAATGCATGCTGTCTGCTTTTAAGTTCACATGTAGGTTCTATTTTTTATATAAATAGGGGCCCCGAAGGCCTCCAAAAATGTTAAGATGTCTTTGGGTCAGGGCCTCAAAAAATTTTAAGACGTTCCTAACTATTATATAAATGATCTATCTCACACACACTTATTTTGTATATATATATACTATTCAGTAGTGACATTCACTTGTTCAATGGCGTTATTCTAGCTTTAAGTGCCAATTTGACCGGATAGAAAAAACCGAGTTAGGAGGCATGGATCCCCGCACAGAACATTGTTGTTACAAAATCTTTTGCTTTGGTTGTCTGTATGCCTTTTCCTTATTTAAAAGCCAGGGTAACGCAATTAAAATACCTCGTACTATTTCAGATAATGAGGCAGACACCCTAAACCAGGGCTATTCAACCTTTTTCCTACCGGGCCAAGGCCATATCATAGATATATTTCCCAGGGCCGCAGTAGAGTAAAATGTGAAGGGGGCTATGACCAAAGCAACATAGGACAGCAAATTGACCCAAAAGATAAAACTGTTTTTGGCTTTTATTTCAATACTATTTTAACTTTATCAAACGCACAGAAAAAGTACTTATGGATATTTTTGCTGAGTTATGTGGCATTTTCGATTTCTTTATCCGTGACCAATCCTTCCGTTACATTCTACTATCAAAAATTGAATTGATAGTAAAATTGATAGAACTTCCACTAACTTTTAGTACGCTGTTCTTAAATAATTGAGTTCCTTTAGGTAATGGACCATCACCGGGCTGGCCCTCAGAAACGGTTGGCGGACCGCTACGCGGCCCGGCGGATTTCAGATTAAATATCACTGACCTACATGGTACCTCTTTTTTACACTTCTAAAAATAAATAAGATGTATTGGATGGCCCATATAATTCGAATGTCCGACGATAATGTTGTCAAAAAGATACTGCAGTTCAAAGTCACTGAAATTCGGAAGCGTGGAAGGCATGCGATGGATAGAAAGAATCAGACTTTGGGATTATAAACGAGAAAACGTGGAGAACGAAGGTGAACAAGAAGTGACTTAGAAGGAATCTTCAAAGGAAGGCACTGGCCCACGAGAGGTTTACTGCCAGATATGATGATGATAAGGATATTCAAGAACGTTCTCGAAGAGTACTAAATGAAAAGTAAAACTAAAGCTTGAAAACAAATGTGCCA
Organism: Trichonephila inaurata madagascariensis; assembly: GCA_019973955.1. NCBI lineage: Eukaryota > Metazoa > Arthropoda > Arachnida > Araneae > Nephilidae > Trichonephila > Trichonephila inaurata. The sequence continues at coordinate 340,804 of BMAV01007028.1, forward strand.
TTTTTTAATAAATGATTACGCAAGCGTACGTGCGCTTTGTAGGGTTGTGTATATAATGAAATTTTTTGAAAAACACATGTGCTAATTTCTGCGTTTCATTTGTTTAGATTTCAGATATTCGGTGATCATCATTTTTTTTTGTGGGGTAAATATTTGGTGATATTTAAAAGTAAAATTGTCACAAAAATAAGTAACCACCAACTTAGATAATGGAATAATAAGGTGGTGAATTTTATGAGCTATAAAATGTCACATTCTCATTTTGTTTTTAATTTATTTTCTCTAGTGTGATTACAGAAAAAGCACAAATGGACATCCAACCAGCAATGTATTTGTTTCGTATTGTAAAATATATAGAGTTCTTTTCGAATTTATTTTCTTTATTTTGGGCTAATTTTAACTGACTGTTTGAATAATAAATGGTTATAGATATAGTTGAAAATTCTCTTCCATATTATTATCGTCTGCTTTAAATCAGTATAACTCATGTTATTCTAATTTACCTGATTGCTTAATTTATTTGATGATATATAATCGTTTGTTGTTAAAGTTATAAGTTGGTATCTTTTGTAATTATTCTAAATATGTTATCTTGGTCGGAGAAAAAGAATTGTAATGCTTAATTGACGCTGGTTGTCCTTATTATGTATTTAATTTTTGCATATTTTCGAGTTATTATCATTTATATGGAGATCTTTTTGATCATTTGAGTATTTATAAGAATAAAAGGCATCAGTGGAATAAACTTTGGCTGCTATTATTTACAATATATATAGTATAGTAATTTTCCTTTGAGTCCGTTAAAATACGAAACCTATTAAATACTAAACCATTAATGTATTTCACATTCACATTTTTTTTTTATGAGTGATGAGATTATACAAAGAAAATGTTTATATATTTTTAAGATGAATTTAGAATATTTTAATGTAAATTAAGTATTTTAAGCCTTAATATTTGTTTATATAGCTCTGTTTTGTATTATTGTTCAACATATTGAAACCGATCGATTCGAAATTTATCATCATACCTTGAACAAAAAGAAAAACGTATACTAGATGTATTAGTTGAGTTATAAATTATGCTTTTTCAGAATTTAAAAACATATTTCATAATATAAGTGATAGCTTTATACTTATTCGTTAATCTGTTCTGATAGAACTACATTTATAAATATTTTGATTAGTTCTAAAAGTTGTTGCTTTTTAACTTTTCTTAATGTAAATTTAATTGATTTCTATTCAATGAAAAATTAATATGAAGAATTATTCACCGAAATCTACGAATCCTTTATGCCATGGCAAAGACATATTATAGCAGAATAAGTATTCAATTTTTGTGTTTTATTCGAGTAAAAAGTTATGCAGAAGATCTAGAGTACATATCCTTCCATGGCAATATCTGCGATTACCTTAAAACCATAGCACTTTCGCAGAGACTCATAACCCGCAAGTATTTCGTGGCATAAATTCTTCTGGAACGAATATCAGTGGACGTAAACATCTCCAAAATGCTGAGAAGTCCCATTCAGAATGTCCGAAGACCATTACCGGAACATGCGTCGACGCATTCCTTTGCTTCCGAATTAGTGGCCTATAAATTTCGATCTGGACGCTGAGAATCCTCCGAAATGTCGAACCAATGACGCCGCTTTATCACGTGAGCCTTGAAATTTTACTGCCTGCCTCTTTCTCTGGAATCGTTTATTGGGAAATTGATGAGGATTCTAAATACGCGAGCCAGCAAAAGCGGAAGATGGTATAGTTATGAGCATCGCGCGTATTTTTAGTTACTGATATTCATTATTGTTCGAAGGAGAATCAGCAATGAAATCACTTTCGGTTGGTGAGTGATGTTAATTTTGGGTTTTTTTCCTGAATTATTTGGCTTTGTAATTTGAAGGCTTGATAGTCTGTGAAATCATATAACAATAATCTTGGACTCATGGCCTACATTCTAGTAATCAATTTAGAGTGGTAATTGATGTTAGAATTACTTGTTGCTTTCAAAGCACTTAAATGTTTAAGAGGAGTTGTAAAAATAACTGTTAAATTGAGTTGTAAATCATTTCTTCGGTTTTAGAGTTGTAGAATATATGTGTCAGATTCTGTGGAGACGATTTTTTAGAAAAGATGGTGAACGGAACAGATGAATCTTTTTACACCTCAGAATACTTACATTTAGAGAAGTGGCTCTTAAACTGTGGTTCGTGGACCTCTGAGGGTCCCCAGCGGCTTTATAAGGGGTCCGGGGGAATGTTTCTCATTTAATGTTAAAATTTTCCATTTTGACAGACACTGAAAGCCTCGAGGAAAAATTGAAAGACGACTACATAATTCTTCCATTCCAGACTACATAATTAAATTGCCCTCAATGTGAAAAAACTCTACTAGAACATGTATTTCGACTAAGAATATTAATTCAGTTTTCTTATTGTTTGCAGCATTAGCAACTACATAGCCACTGCTACAATATAATCTTTTCAAAAAATAGTACAAACACATGTGCAAAGATTAAGAACTGAATTTATAAAGCTCCAATGCGTTGCTCAGATTATTGGGGGAAAGGGGGCGATGTCTCGTTAATACATGGGTTCTGGGAAACAAAATTTAA